>JAPMOQ010045390.1:4606245-4667385 GCA_026543055.1 Argiope trifasciata
CCCTTAACGATGTGCCTCTTGAGATAAAGAGTACCAAGTCATTTCCTCTTATAGACTCAATTAGATTAAACGCTTGATAAATTGTGAAGTGAAAACCTATTACAATCTAAAAAGCTGTTAAGTTGATAACTGGCCAAAAATATCTTTTCAAATGAGATGAGTTTGAATGTTCAATTTCGCCACTAAATTTTAAAATGCATGATTCTGTTGTTTTCTTGTTTTGAAGAAATAAATCGGAGAGAAAAATGAATTTTACATGACAAATAATTTAAGTAACTCAAGCATTTGTATTATTAAGAAGGTACTGTTCCTTTCTTACGGAATACATTAAAGTCTTGAAGATATTTTTCCTTACTTAAGAGATACTTTAAAAGTTGGAAGATATTATTCATTTGAGATAATATATTTTAAAAGCATGAAGTTATTATTTTTTTCTGAGAATACACTTCAAAACTATGAAAATACTCTTCCTTTCTTACATCAAATCCTTGAAAATGCTATTCCTTTCTTAAAAGAGACTTTAAAGGGTTTTGCTTATAGTGATTTTTTTAGATTAATAGAAATAGGGTATCTAAAGTTGGGTGTATCATTTGAAGTTAAAGGGACCACCATATTTTTACCCTTAAATGCTTGATTGTTAAAAAAGTCCTTCAAAAATATTTTTAATTTTCTTTTGTTGTTATATTTGCTTATCATTCATCACATATTTATTTTTTTTAAAGTTTGGTTTGCATCTAAAACCCTGTTCGTTACTAATTTCATTCCATTGGTGGCACTTGATGATGAATGGTAAAACTAGTAGTTAAAATTCTCCAATTATACATATTATTGAATCTAAATAACTATAATAAAATGTATTTCCAAATTAAATTTAAAATCAAATATATAATTTATCGCAGAATTTGCTAATAAATATATCTGAAATGCAAAAAGTTTACTTTATGTTAAAAATAAAATCATATTTATTAAGAATCGATCTTCAGATATTTAAAACAACTATTATTTTTTCAAAGATTATTTTTTTGCTTTTACTTAATAAGGAAATGTTTTTAATTTTCTCTATTCGACAAATTAATATATAATTCTTTTAATTGATTTTTAGCCAAATGACATTTTTCAAAGTATTTCAGAAAATATCAGAGAACATTTTATAGAAAAAGAGGGAGAAAAAGACACAGAAATTGAAATTCCTAAACCTATGCCTTTTTTTAAAAGTGAAACCTTATATTTAGACATAAAATATAAATACTTTAATTTACATTTAGGTAAATTGTATTCAATCCATTCTGAATAATTCATATTGATGGAAGACTTTTTTTCATTCTCTATCCTGAACAAAATGTATTCTTAATGTTGCCAAATGGTAGGCAAAGGAAAATCTCCAGAAAATATTTTCTATCAAATGGTCAAATGCAGTTGCAAATAAGGTTACTAAATATGTTTCTTTCGATGTGATAGATTTTTTAAAAGAATAATTTGATTAAACATTACGGAATAAAATAAAGAATTATAAATTGCACAAACAAAAAAGGCATGCAAACACAAGAAAAAATTGCTAGTGTCGTTATAATTTTTATTAGTCTTCCGGAAGACTCTTAAATATTATAAATTGCTTTAATAACTTTTTAAACATATTTTTAAACAAGAGCACTCTTTCAAGTTTATATTTCATCTTCCTAATATTTTAAAAGTAAAAAGAAAAAAATGGTTAAAGCCAAAACCTGGCATTGAATGCTTGAACAACTGAACAGTCATCAAAAAGATAAACTAACAAATCTTTTTTTATTCACTTCGATTCTCTAAAAAAAATTTTTTCACGATTTTGTTCTTACAAGAATAAATATACTTTGGAAGGAAAAGGTCAATACTTTAGCAACTAAAAAGAAAATTCAAAAGAAAAACTTTAAAAAAATTCTGGTGCATTTGACCCTTCTGTTATCCAAAATAAATTTTACTAAATAATTTATTTAAATACTTATAAAAAATTTATGTGCTTCGCGGACTTCAGCTTCTTAACTCCAACATTGAAAGGATACTCGCAAAAGCCTAAGTATGAATTTTAAGGAGTCATATCACGATTTGGTTTTATTTTCGAAACCACCGAAATAAGTTTAAAGAAATTAAGAAACATTTTATGATCGGTCAAAGAGGGGAAGTTAAGCAAGTCTGTAATTAAGCTCACTCGAGTTTTCCATATAGTTACACCAGAGTCATTATTATTCAATGAAGAATTTTCTCCGATGAAAACTTATTTTATGCTTCTTTGAGTTTAACAAATCCACTTCTAGTTCTCCATCTTGTTTATTTTATAAGTTTTGAATTGGAAACTGAAGATACCATTAAGATATATTATAAAAAGGCCAAAGGGAATCTGTAACTGCTAATGGAGTGTTCTGAAAATACAGTTTATTCGTCATTATACAAATGTGATAAGTTTCTGTTTTATTAAAAAATATATATAAAAACATTCATGAAAACATTAAGAAATTATGAAATGAAACGTTTAGTGGCTATAGGAAACATTATAAAAAACGATGCAAAATAATATAAACGTTTAATTAATTTTTTTTATAATTTTCAGATATTTAAAATATTTAACTGTTATTATTCAATTAACACTTTATTTATGAATTTTTTTTCTAGTACCTTAAAACAAATATTTTGAGATTAATGAAAAGGTTTTTAAGAAACTTTTGTTTAGTGTTTTCAGAAACTATGGAGAACCGTTGAAAAAATTCGGTTTCTTAACTGAGATGCCTTGAATACAAACTTGATTAAAGGAAGATTCATTGTTTCTAATAGTCTAGCACTCGTTAAGATCTCCGAAGTTCAAACCTTTCTTTCTTTTCCTTTATGATGATAAGCAGAGATTTAAAAGTTGTTCGGTATTTGATAATAATTCAAGTTTATGCTAATCTAAGTAACGTTTTCCTAACATATGATGTTCTCATGTGATTTCAAAAAGCTTGCATGTAATAAAGTTAAAGTAAATGCTCTATTCTTAAGATGAGCCATGCTTTAAAAAAGTTTTAGGATTATACTAGATTTATTTCTTACTAGAAGTTATCAAAATATTTTCAAGTTAGCTAGAAATTACTTTTCTTTCTTCTCAGGATGCTTTATCTCTTTCAAAGTAACTCTTAATCTGGCAATACAGGTTTCTCGATGTTCTTACGGTTTCTAGAATGTTATGTGAAAACCTGTAAGACATGTTCTGTCATTTATGTTGGATATGCACGATGAAATTCTCTACCCTTTCTCATTGCATTTCCCCTTTTGAATCTCGCTTGAAGTTCAAAAATTCTAAGCGACTATTTGCATTATCGTTGTAAAATTTCAGTATCATGTATTGTGTATCATTGTCAATTTTACTATTTAATAGGTGCATATAGTTTAATTTCTTCGGCATTCTAGTTTATGAATGATTGTACCTTATGAGAGTGTTACGTGACTCTATGACATTATACAAAATAGCCTGTTTCTAAAAATTTTGATACCAAGGCTTGACTAAAAATAAAGATTACAGGACAAGACATCAATTTCGAAATAGAAAAAAATATTAATATTTTAAAAAATGCAAAAAAAATATTCTTGTAAAAGTTACTGGACCTATAATAACAGTATGAATTTGTGAAAGAATGAGTGTAGGAATTACCGTAACTAATATGTTTATAAGCTTTGGTGAAGTTACAGTTGCTGTTGGATTCCTCTGATATTGAAACGTGATTCTACACATGGTTAATCTACACTCTTTTCAATAGAGGCAAGCATGTACTTTTATGTTATAATCTATGTACATCACACTTTATAAAATAAAAATTTAGAAGTATCCAAAAATTTATTTGATGGTTATATAAACAAAAATATATATTTAAAAACGATTAGCTATCTACATTAAAAATAGACATTCTACACTTAGTCATAAAATACAATATGATTCTTTAACTAAGACTACTTTATTTGATTCTAACAAAAAAAGCAAAACTAAACTGATTAATTATATAATAAATTTAAAATGAATGCAAAGTAAGGTAGGAAGAATTTGGAATATATGTCTATAATAAACTTAATTTCATATATAACTCATAAAAATGAATATAACGTCTCCAAATTAAGGGATTTATGCAATTTAAAGGTGATACATTCGAATTTATGTCATTTAATGTTCCACTACGTGAGAAAAAACAGGAATCCTAGTTAATGCAAGTTTCGAATCGATTTTAGATATCTTTGGTTAATCGTAATCGAAACGTTTCCTGTCTATTGATTTGGATTCTTCGGTTGCAATCAGCTGAACCGCACCGCTGATTAAGTTAATGAAGCAGAAATTAACACTGAACCAAAAGCCTTGAATAGACATTCCGAGGCTTTTATCGTTGCATTGGATAATTTCGTCAGCAATGACAGACTTTATGAATGGTTGGATAAATTGAGATATAATGGGGAATATCTCTTTCTAGTCAGTCAATCGAAGGGTTTTGACTTTCTTCAGATTAATTGAAAGAATTAATCATTTCTTTAGAAAGGTTTTGGAGAATATATCTATTCAAACCATGTACAAAATCGGAATATTTGCGATGCAGAAGGGATATATTGTGTTTACGTAAATTATTTATAGTGTTGTACTTATTAAAATAATTAATAGTGTTGTACGTAAATTTTCATTTTAATGCAAAAGGATATGATTGCTTCTTTATAGTGAATTAAATAAACTCTGCTTTTAATTATATAAATCTGCATATTGTGTAAAATTTTAATAAAAGAAGAAAAGTTTTAATTGTGGATATAAAATATAACAAAAAATCAGTACTCGGATTATTAATCAGTATGAGTGTGATTGTATTATTGTAAATATAAGTAGAAAAAATATACAAAAACCTTATTAAATTTACGACATTCCAATAGGCATGATAGTTCAACAATTGTTTAATCATAACTTAATAAATAAATTCTAAGTCTAAGTAAATAATTTATGTAATTCTAAGTAATAAATTATTAAATTCTAAGTAAATAATTTATGAAGGGAAATAAATAAATGCTGCAGTAAACGACATTGAAGGGAAAAAAGGATACAATTTAAAAATACGAGGGCGTAAAAAAATTCCAATACCGCAAGAGTTCTTTCTATAAATTAATAATTAACCAAAAAGGCTATATTTATCAAAATAATATTTTTATAAGTTAATAGTAGGTTTGATAAGAATAGGAAATAATTACCAGCAATCTGCTATAATGTGAAAAGGAAAAATTGATCCCAAATTTGTATTTCTATAAAATGCTTTTCCGAAAGTTTTTCGGATTTTTTTCTTTCCAGTTGCTAGAATGAAGTAACAACCATCTGAAAAAGTAAAAGAAAAAGGGCGTGATCACCTAAAACAGCAAGCTATCATCAAGTCAGTTGAGATATACTGTTGTTTAATGTCCTTATTTTACCAGTGACCCAGTAATGTGGATACAGTTTGACACTTCAAAAAATTTTGATGAATAGCTGTTACACCAACATTTTCTATTTTTTGATCATTTTTTTTCTTACATGAATATTGTATTTTTAAAATAAAAAAATTGCATTTTGTTTCTCCCAGCATTCTAAGACCAAGCTCCAATGAAATTTTTAGTAATAAAGTTCACTTCATTTGCATCTTTTTGCTTTAATTACAATTTTACTATTATAATCATGCTAATAAGTATATTTGATAGCGGTAAGCCGAACCTTTAACTAAATATGCATGAATTACATTTTCCTAACTCTAGTGTACTGATAGCTATTTTAATCAGACTTGACTGATATCTATTTTTAAACTAGCTGGAATGGTTCTCCACGGAACTTTAAGACAATAATCATGACAGCTTCATTTTTGGAGTGAATTTAGTATTTTTACTGAATTATTAGTACTATCTTTTAGGTGTTATTTAGAATACCAATATTCTAGAACCAAATTTGAAATATTAAATAACTACATTTTTGAATTATCACTTTTACATGAGACTGAAAGATAGACTGACAGACAATCAACCCGTTGTAGGACTTGGCTCAAACTTTAATAGAGGTCGACACTATTCACAATAAATCTATGCACAAAATTTGATATATCTGTTTCTTCTTTTTATAATTGTCAAATTATCTTATATTGGAACAGTTGGACTTCCTTTCAATAGAATTTACAGGCCTGCATGGATTATGTTTTTTTAAATTTGATTATTGATTCATATGTATTTTTTCACGCTGAATCTGAATATGACATTAGTTTTTTTCCATCACGTCAGCAGTTTTTGAAAAATGCAATTTTCGAAATTTGTAATATATTGCAAAACATCGAAATTATGAAACGTATTGACAGATTTAAAATGGTTTTTTATCATAAAATATATTTAATTAAATTAAATTTATGGCTTATACTTTACAATATCATAGCCAAACGCATCAAGAGTCCGTTGGGGAAGGGGGGGGACAAAATTTAATGAAAACTAATTCAAAATTAGTCTAAATGTCACAAATTAGTTTTGGTACACGAAATTTTATGCTGATACATATAATTTTATGTACTTAACTTTAAATTTAATTTTAACCAGTCTTAATAACCTTATTATATAACTACGTTTTTGAATCATTACGTTTACATGAGACTGAAAGATAGACTGGCAGACAATCAACCAGTTGGCTCAAACTTTAATAGAGGTCGACACTATACACAATAAATCTCACAAGAAATCGACGCTATACACAATGATGATGTGTGTAAAAAAAGTCGTTTTCATTTGTGCGTTGTCTCTTTTGACCAGTCATGTTGGGTTGGCGGCTTTTCCGTCCATGTGCCCTTGTTGGTTCGTCGCGGTGCAGCATCCAATAATTGTCTGTCATCGTCGTAGCCTTCCATCTTCATAGATAACTATTTTCCACTTTTTGGATGTCCTGATGCAATATCTCGCCCTTCTCTTCACTAACAACACCCAAATTCTCAGGGAAGTAATCCAAATGTGAACTTAGAAAATAAACCTTCAAACTCAAAGAACAGCCTAAATTTTTATACTTCAGCAGCATGGTTTCAACGATCGATTTGAAATTCAGATCTTTCTTGTTGCCCAAAAATTCCATTGTTAAATCTTTAAAAGTAGACCAGGCTTCTTTTTCAATGACTTTCATTTCTTTCAGAAAATTACCATCTTTGAAAAGTTTTCTAATATCACCCTATTTTATATTTGCTGTTGATAAGGCTGGGAATTCGTTGCAGATGTATTAGAGACGTTTGCTTTCTTTTGATAAAGGTTTCACAAATTGCTTCATCAATCCCAATTTGATATGTAGAGGTGGAAGGAGAACGTTATTCCTATCTATAAAAGCTTTCTGGATTACAATTTTTCCAGGTTCTAATGAATCTCGTTTTGGCCAATCTTTGCGCTTCCAATGATTTTGCGTGTCTGTGCCATCCTACTCACATAAAAAGTAATAAAACAGAAATTTAGGCTAATTTTGAACAATTTTAATTAAATTTTTTGCCCCCCCCCCCCTCCCCAACGGACTGATGATGTGCTTGGCTATGATATTTTAAAGTATAAGTCATAAATTAAATACATTTTATAACAAAAACACCGTTTTGAATCTGTCAATATGTTTCATATTTTCGATGTTTTGCAACATATTGCAAATTTAGAAAATTGCGTTTTGCAAAAACTCCAGACGTGATTGAAAAATCTTATGTCATATTCAGATTTAGCGTGAACAAATACAAAGGAATCAACTATCAAAAGTTAAAAAAACATAACCCTAAAAATGCAGACCTGTGTTTTTATGCAAAATTCAAATGAAATCTCCAAATTTAGAGTATCAGTAGTATACCAAATTTCATTCATTAAGTACATAACTCACAGCATTTATTGGATATCTTTGTCATGGGCAGACAGGCACAAGGCCATTTTCTAAAAAAATGTGCTTTTCGAACTTAGGGAATTCATCAAAATCCAAAAGTTTAATTTTTCGACAATTAATATAGTTTCTCTACACAACGTATACGGGAAAGAAAAAAAAATGTATAAGTATTTTGAATATTTTGACTTTGAGAAAATGAGATAGTTCTTAGAATAAAAACATACATATTATCAGTTACCTTAGAGAAACAAAATTTGTGCACATTTAGGATCTAGATTAGAATTTCCCATAGCACCATCTATTCCTATATTTAAATTTACACAAAACATTAAACCAGTTCAAATTTTCAGAGTTAATCTCGCTTCACTAAAAGCATTTGGTTTAAGCCAATTATTTCTGAGTAAGCTTTAATATTTGGAGGAGAAGAAACTTTCAATTAGCAATATTACTATTACTGTACCGTGCTGCATTTTCTTTCCAAGAATGCAGGTTCAGTAAGACTTTCGCAGTTTTAAATTTTAACATAAAAATTGATTCAGAACCAACATTTCACATCATCTCTTTATTTGCGGGGTGGGAGAATTGAACTTATTTTTTTAAACGAGTATTGTAGTTTTCGGGCCTTCAGTTGGGATCCTTCATAAGAAGCATTTACAAAATCGAGGAAAGTAATCGAAATGCATATTAATATGTATGAATGCAAAAATTCCACATATGTGTTTGGTATATTTCATGAATAACAAGATGGAAAATCTAATTTTGCAATAAAAATTAAAAGATATGTATAATATATTCACAAATAATAATAAAAATGCCAAACTATGTAAAATATAATTCTGAAAACCATTGAATATTTATGTCTTTAAAGTCATACGATAATTTTATATAATTTCACCCTTCATTGATTTTTACAACATATATTTTTTTAATGGATTTTGAAAAAAATGGAAAGAGAAGGCTAAAATAATTATTTTTATTGCTTCAAACCTATATAATTTCCCCAAGCATATGAGTTAATGGATCATTTGATGATTATTGCACTAAATATAATGAATTTGTGCTTTTTCTGCAATATAAAAGGAAATAAATTTATACTAATCATATAATAGAAGTGTAAGTTTCCCATGCATAATCCAATAATAAGCGCTTTAATATAATATTCTTTTTTTTTCATGAATGATCAAATAAATCTTATAATTTCATCTCAATTAAAATAAAAAATAAAATGTTTTTTTTTTTTTTTTTTTTTTTTTGAAATACAAAGATGAGTTTTAATGAATAAGATAATCCCAAAACAAATTGTTCGCAATATTTCACTCTTATGCCTAAAATATAGATATACAAAAAGAAAGTTTCGAAATTATGTTTCAATAATTATATTGCCAAAAACGCCGAAAATAAAATTCAGGAGCTATAATTTCATTCTTTATATTTTAGACTCAAATGGATTGAGTTACACAAAAAATATGTCTTTACCCATATGGTTTTTTGACTAATTTTCAGAGAAAATAAAAAGACATAAATTTCAGGTAAAAAAAATCTTTACCTTTATTTTCCTTCGCATGATTCCAATTCAAAGTTAACGGAAAAAAGAAATACAAATAAACTTGTTTGAGGTCCTATTATCTTAACCAAAATAGTGATTTTTTTCAATATCTTTAGATCTGGTTATAAGAAGAATTTTATCTTTTTAAGTTAGAGAGGAAGTTTTTCAAATAAAAACAGATAAGGATGTCATTTCAGACTTTCTTACCCGTTAAAGATGTAAACTGATAGTGCTAATACAATGTAAGTACTAATCGCGTTAAATTAAATATTGATTTTCAGAATATAATTTTATATAAATTAGATCTTTTTATCTCATTCAGTTCTTTTTTCGAGTAAAATGGAAATTGTAATGAATAGTTCTAAAAACTGTGTTTTGATTGCGATTATATTACACATATTTTGATTTCAATAACAATAATCAAAAATGTAGTATTAAGCTATGCGATCAATAAAGATAGAACTTGCTCATTTTGGTATTAAGCATTTAACGTTTTATTATTTGCTTTTATTATTAATTAAAAGATATTTTTATGTTTCTGTGTTTGCTTCATTTTTAAAAATTATGAAAAGACAGTATCTCCGACTCACTTTTTTCTTTCAGTAATATCATGCTAAGCAAGCATTATTTATACGCATAAAAATCAGTGTGAAAATATTGAATTGTTTTGAAACATTTGTTTTCATTTTACATAACTAATGTGTTTGTGTTTAAGAATAATGTCATGTTTTAATTTAATAAAATGTTTTGAAAGTAAACCTGTCATGATATATCACTAGAGTAGTCTTTTTCATATTATGCTATCTCGACTTGAAAGTACTATTTTTTAAATATATTAATTAAATTATTTATCCGCCAATAAGTATTTTATTTCATTTTCTAATTTCGAACTTTTTCCTATTATTATTATGTGACATTCATTGATAATGCTAGTCATTACCTCTTTATTGAAAACATAACTGATTTTATTGAAAAGAAATTCACGCATGAAACATTTCCTAAGCTTTATTGATATTTATATACTTGAACAAAATTGAAAAATCCAAAGTGTAATCTTCAAAATACTTTTTTGCTCTTTAGAGCATACTATAGAAATTCTAAAATTAAAACCAATAATTTTATCTTGAAAAATACGTACTTTAAAATGAAATATTGATCAATTAATAAGTGATGTAGTTTAAAATTACTTAATAATCATTTTGTATTTCAATTTATATTTGAAAAATTCGCAGTTTAATTATATTTTGCCTTCTACATTCGCTAAATTCTACCTTCTAAATTGTATTTTACTGATACAGAAAATGGCCCTCATTCCTTTATCGCTTTTGCTAATGGATTCCATGGAAGATTATCCCAAAATGTCTCAAAGCAATCTATCTGGAATCTGCTATTATATATTATAAAGGAGGACGGAAGATTTAGAAGATCTAGATTAGAAAATCAATGTAGTTTGAAACAGACATATATAATATGATGTATCCGACGCTTCAGAAACTCCTAAATCTTATAATAAAATACAAAAATTACGATTCTTCTCATATTTTCCAAATACATTTTTTAGCTATTTTAAATAAGAAGATAAATTGAATCTAGATGTATATAATTACTAGGTAGTATTTTGTAACATTTTACAGATTATCAAACCCTTCATAAACTGTGTTAGTTGAGTATTTTCATATTATGCTCGACAATACACGAAAGAATATGCTCTTTCATTTTTCTTTGGATTTTTATATCATTATTCATTTAAAAAAAGTAATATTTACGTATACTATTTTTTAATAAAGAATGTAATAAAAATTCAGCATTTACATTTGAAAGACATATATATATATATACATAGGAATCTGAATTCAAACGAAAGCAAAGCCAAAGAAATCCGAAGGCTTTATTGTGGATTTATTTCCTCAATAAAAGCAAAATTAGCACATTTTAATAGTACTTCTATAAGATACTACTAAAAAGTGCTAAAATTATTGGCAAAGATTTGGCAATCATTATTAAATTGGTCATTTTATTTGTCAAGCTAAACTCTTTAAAAAAGATTTGAATAAAGGTAGTTGAAGCCAAATTTCACTGATATTCTTCATATTGAAAATGCATAATAAAACAAAAAATGGTTTGAAAATGAAATATTAAATCAATTTTATAAAAAAACGTAATATTATGAATATTATATGATGATATAAATGCCTTTCAAGCTTTCTCTTTTTCTTTATTTTCTTCAAAAGTGCCTGAAAATCTTTTATTGTGTGTATTATTATTGATTTTATCAAAAATTTTAATTTAAAATTAACCAGTACATATATTATATTATTTCTATTTAATATTTCATATGAAGGCTCAATTAAGGCGATAAAGAATCCTCACATATGCTTGATAAATTCAAATATTTTAAGTCCACAATTTTCATCAAATACAATTACAAATATTTAAAGAAAAAATCTTTTTTAAATTATGAAGTGATTTTAAAGTTTATGATGAAATCATTTCTAATGATATATATTTCTAATGTAATTTCAAATTTACTTAATGGTTCACAATTACTAAATTGCATGAGAAATTATATTTTTTCTTTTGTTGAAAACAACGCAACTCACTGGGATGGTAAAAACTGTTAAAATATCTTACTGCCTGTATTTTTATGAATTATATTTCCACAAATTTCTCTGCTCAAGAAAAAAACATTTCGAAGATTAATAAGATTTTTTGCCAGCAATATTCTGCTTACTAATTTTTGTGTGTTTTATATGTAGTAAAACAAAATTTAATAGAAGATCATTAGTTCTGAAAAAAAGGCTCCCTTTAATATAATTTCGAATATCTTTTCCAAAACAATTTGAAACTACGTAGAATCTATTTCCGAAGTTCCTTTGTAACCAGATCTTTTCGAAAATCCGATATCATTCGAAATACGCAGCAAAAGAAACTGACTTTCGTCTCAAAATGAGACAGTCTCTTTCGCAATAAAATATCCCACAAAAAGTATCCTTTTCCTTTGCCTACATAACTTCTAAATCGAACGAATTTCGCATTTCCATTCCGTATATCTTTCTTCTGCAGTAATAAAAAGCGGAAATTGGTGAAGCTTGCCTCTGTTACAAAACATGTCCTGGAAGTACCATTGAATTTTATTTTTCTGATTTATTATATTGCCGTATAGGTAGAAACGGCGTAAGTTCTAGTTTAAGCTATAGAAGGAATCATTTCAAATGTAGCACTGATCCGTGCAATTTATCTAAATAATACCTTCAAATTTCTTTTCATATTTTTATGGAATAATTGAGATTTAGTATATTTCAACGGTGTTTTTTTAAAGAAATTCTTCTTGATTGATCCTTTTGTTGCTCCATGGGTAATATAAATATTTTTGAAATTAAGAATTTTTTTTATGATTGTAAGCTCTTAAAATCTGAGGAAGTTTTTGAAATGAAAGTCTACAAATAAGTGAAAAAAAGCCCTCAATTATAGCCCTAACTTTGATTTGAATGAGACTTCGGCATAATATTTTGTGAATGTTCGGTTGTAAGCAAGTAACAAGATGGAAGCAGGTACGTTCTCAGCTATCAAAATTAACTCAAGATTTGAAT
Source organism: Argiope trifasciata (assembly GCA_026543055.1). Taxonomy (NCBI): domain Eukaryota; kingdom Metazoa; phylum Arthropoda; class Arachnida; order Araneae; family Araneidae; genus Argiope; species Argiope trifasciata. The sequence goes on from JAPMOQ010045390.1 coordinate 4,619,246, forward strand.
TTACCATCCGTGCTGCAAAGTATTCCCAATACTATTAAAAAACCACGATAGCTAATAATTTGGGGTCGGCAAAAATAAAGCGTTACAAGATAAAACAACGTCTTAATGCAAAATATGAATTCAATAAAATCACATTTTCTTTCCTTTATTTTTATCGAATTTTAAAGTACACAAGATAGGGTTATGTATGGAAGGAGACATAGAGAAAATGAACCCCACGACTTTATAGAACTTATATACACGTTTTTTAAAGTTTTTAATGTCTTTTTGCATAAATGTAACTAAATTCCGTTGTTGCAGCATTACATTTCTTCCTTGTATGTGAGCTTGTTTGCATAGGCCAATGACCTAAAATATCCCAATAAAAAGAAATTCAGTGGTGTTAAATCCCATGATCTAGGAAACCTATTCACAAATTTTTGAACTGTGGCCACCAGTATTTCATTATTTTTGAAATAGTGTTCATCAATTAAAACATGTTACTCTATCCTGAAATGCTCCATTTTTACTAATCCTAACTATCGGCTGCTGAATTGGTTTTTAAGGATTGTCAACACTTTACGGCAGAAATGGTGTAAATTCAAATTCTGCGTTCAATTTTAGATTATCCTTTATATTGGTGGAATTTATGCATAAGTACGAATGTGCTTTATTACGAAAGAGTTTTATGGTTTATAACCGTTTAGTCTTACTTATTATAATTCTGCAAAATTAAATGAAACTCAGTAAAATTGTAGAAAAGAGAGGATATATCTAAAAAATTGTATTCCAATGCAAGCAAACATAAGCATTGGTATTACTGGGAGCATGGTGACCTAAAAAGATAACAAATAATTCCACTGGTAATAATGACTCAGACTAAATAAAACTTAAAATTACACAAGGCTCGTTTGCAATATTATTTAGAAAGTGTGACACATTTAATTAGAATTAAAAAATAGTCTTCTTATTTCCAGAGAAATTTTCAACATAAATAAAAATCTCAAAGTATTTAATAACATGCAGCACCATTCTGTATATCAAAATTGATTATTGATTTCCAGCTGTTCGCATCTTCCAATAACTATGCTCTAAAATTCAATCTATTACAATAGTTCATACGGAATCAACTTTTATGTAACATGTTTATTACATTTTGCCATTAACCATATGATCATTTCTTAATGCTCAGAAATAACATTATTGTAACTTATTCTTGAAAAATTTCAGTTTGGAAGAGGTGAATATTAGTTTCTGATTCAAAAATTGGTTTAAATTAAAACTCAATTATTGTATTAACTACATATTAAGGAATATAAATCAATTACTGTAGGGCATTTTAAAATAGAAAACTATTTTTTGTTATGAAAATTATTATTTATATATAGATATAATTAAATATAAAAATCATTTCAGACAATTAAAAAGTGCGTAACTCTGAATACATACACAAAGTTCCCTGTTTATAAATAAAAGAATTAACAACTTTCCAAATGAGAATATATTTTTTATACTCAATGCCTGGCATATAAGGATTTCAAAAAATGAAAAGCAGTTGTTTCCTTTTCAGCTGCTGTTAACACAATTGAGGATGGAGTTTTCTAAGAATTTTTGCTAGTGAATCATTAACATCTATGTCAACATACACATTTTACATCACACCACACTAACTATTAAAGAGATTATGTAGGGCGTAATTTTAAGTTTTTATCAGGATGCCGTATGCTTAAAGTTAAATACGGAGATACCAAACAACAATTTTTAGAATAATACCAGCAGGAATTTACTGAAGTAATAAAAAAAAATTATAATGATATGTGTGAAAATTATTTAATAGATTTTATTAATTTTCTTTCTTGATTTAAATAATATCATAATATTGGTCTTAATTATGATGATTATGAACTAATTTATTAAATTATCAAAGCTAGTATCTGTAAATAGTAGTTATGAAATTAAATATAGTTACGTATGGTATGGAAAAACACTCTTACGAAAAAAGAGAATATGAAATATTTCTGATACATAATTTCAAAAAATTATTAAATAGATTTTCCATTAAGTATATTCTATAAATAATCATTTCAGGCATCATTTTCGAGATCTTGTTTTATTTATTTATTTCAAATAAGGTTTTATGTAAATGTTAAATTATTCCCTGAGATATTTTCTCTCATTTTCTGTAAAAACTTTCTCATGAACATTCCTCAATGGTGAATTTCTTTATGTGAGTTAAAAACTGCATTATGTTCATTTTTTTGTTTATATGAATGTCAAACGATATGAACATATTTTGTAATTTTTTTCTCTGAAATATTTATAATTTAACTTACATTTATAGAGCTTAAAATCAGATAGAAAAAATATTTTGATCATTGTAACATATCCCTTCTTGACATTTAATCGCTTAAAGATTTTTCTTGTTAGTAAAAAGAAAAGAAAAAAACTTATCAAACTATTGTAAAAATATATTTTACATTTATTTTAAGCGTTAAGTTATAAAAAATAAGCTTGATTTTCAATGACTTTATTTGCCCTTTTTTTCAAAATTAAATACATAAAGGTTATAAATTGCTATTTCTGATGTTTTATTTTCAGCAATTACAGTTTTGCTGACCTGAATGGAGAGGGAAATTAATTCAGATACATCTTTTGATACTGGCTTCAAATTTAATGAAAATAAATTTATATCTTCTAAAGTTTTCTTTTTGTTATTTTCTTCTATTTAACAACTCTTTATTCATTTTACACAAGTATGAAATTTTCTGAACAGATTTTTCGTAAATTTTTTATTCACCAAATGTCTGATATGCTGTACCCCTGATTATAATGGAGTTTTTATAATTTTCTGACGAATTATTACATAACAAAGCATTACTTTGGAAAGAAATTCAAGAACTAGTTGATTAGAAGGTTGAACAAGGACTAAAACGAAAAATAATATTGAAACAAAAATGAAATGAAATAATTTATTATTTGATTCATTACAAAGTGGAAATTTTTTTTTTTGAATATGGAGTTTAAAATTAAATAATTGAAAATGATAGGGTAAAAATTACTCTAAAAGGAAATTTACTTAAAAATAAAGACCACACAAAATTATTAAAAATTTAAGTACACTGTAATTGTAATTTTAGTTTCATAATATTATTTTAATCAGTTTCTCACACTATTGACGAACTCTGGTGTGTCAAAAATTTTTATGAACATGCCCTTTATAATAAATTTCCTTTCCTTCTTAATATGCAAATTATTAAAAATAAATATAATTTTTTATGTTTTTTCACTATGCATAAAAGGAAAAAACTCAGATCTGAAATTATATTTTTTGTGATCTGTGCTTTATTCAATGACAATTAAAATTATTAATTTTATTCCATGCTTTTTTTTTGAAAAAAAATTATTATGCTTATAATCAAGTATATATTCATATTATATTTAATTTTTTTAAGCATTACATTATTTAATTGTACAAACTTGAATAATGAAATATGAAATAGTTAAAGCTTGCTTATTGGGATGTTAGATTAGCGCAGTCATATTTCATTCGTGAAGAATTCTTGAAATTTTGCAAGAATGTATTTATGTATTCTTGCAAACAAGCCTTTTAGTTTCTGCATAGACTTTGACAACTGAATTATTTATTATTTTTCAAAATGCAGAAACTCTTTAAAAGGAATTAGTCCACAAGTGAAGAAAATTGAATTTGATCATTTTAAATATTTTTTTCCGGGATGTCAAAAATTGGAAACAAAATTAATTGAACATGCTGACGCCTTTTCATTAGGGATTTTCTTTATCTTTCACGATCCTCGCTTCGAGTTTTTTTAGCGTTAATGAGGAAACAGATTATGTGGAATTCTTAAATTAATTAATTTATGTGATTGCTCGCCACATTCAAAATTGGATTTGCTTGACTGGAATTACGTCCATTAAAACTAGATAAAGAAGTGATGTCTTACATAATTAAAGCTACCTAGAAAAATACTGCACTTGAACTTGAATCCGCCGAAAGGATTCAACTTAAGTTACTGGACATCTCCTACAATTAAGTGTTTATTGGTTTTTCAAAATTTTATTAAAAAAATAAGAACTAATATTTGACTACGAAGAATTTTCATGACACTTAATTATTTTATTAATTTCCTAACTTATGTATGTCAATAATATAGTTAAAAGCTGAGAAGAAATTGAAAAAGCAATAATTTTCGATTATGTCTACAGATTTCAAGAAATTTCCGATTTTGAATTAATATTCTTGGATGAGTTTATTTCCCTTTTCAATAAGTAGCTAACATTTAAAAAATTAAATTCATCGTTAAAATTATGTGTTCAACAGTTATCACTTACAACATCTATGATATGTCTTAACCCACATTGAAGGGCACCTCAGAAATAAAGATATGAAACTTCCAATATGTTGGTTTGTTCACGCCACCTTGTTTGGATATATAAATGGTAGAGGTTGGCTACCTCCTCTCAATGTCTTGAGATACTTTCGGCAAGGATGTTTGCATCGGGGTCCTTTAATTGACTGCAGGACTCAACCTTAGTTAAGGACAATGAATTCCGGTGCAGAGTAGCCAGTGTGTTGTTTCTTCTTAAGGCATTTGTCATAGACAAACCCACCGACTAAGTCAGGGATTTTAAGCAGAGAGATAAAACTTATTTTGTTTGAGTAACCTAGGCCACCTAGGGCCAGAAGAGCTACTTAAGTGCCATAACCCTTTTTATCGAGCAGATTTCATTCATATAGTTCATGCACTCGTTCACAGATCATAATTTAAACCTGAATCAGAGAACTATCAACTCTGATCCCGTATCCCCAGTGGTATTCTCTAAACTTGGATGACTTCATGGCCAAGACAGATTTATAGGTGCACCAGCCACCTTATAAAAGGAGAGTCTTTCGCTAGAAATGTTCCAACTCCCAACCTAAGGCAGTGTTTCTCAACCTTTTAGTATTCATGGCCCAATTTTCAATCATAATTTTCATCGCCCCCTCCCCACCACATACAAAAAAAGTATACAATAATAATGTATTTTGAGTTTTTAGGCGCTAAACCTACACTAAAACCTTAATTTTAAACTTTACAAATTGCCAAGAATACGGAATTTTATTGACATTTTGTAACACCGATCCTCAGCATTGAAAAAACAAGAATCATATGCTTTTCTATTGCTCTTGCGTCCCGCCATGTCTGGCATTCTCACGGTTTCGCGAGAAGTTTCGATCTGTCTGGAATTTGTCTGGTCAGCTTAAAAGTTAAGTTAGGAGCGTGCGCAGATGTGAAGAAATGTTTTCTCAATGAACAATGTGAACAAATGTTTTTTCAGACAATCTCATTCGAGTTGACCCTTCTATCGCTATTGAATCTATTCTTAATGTGTATGTTATATACATTTTCGAGTAATGCCAATTCACCTTATTAAATATTCACGGCAGCAGACTTATGAAGAATCATGGATAAATTTTTAAGCGGGCGTAAGCGAGGATTAGACGATATACAAGCATCAACATGTATACAGACGAGTGTGGCTCTGAAAATAAAATCAAGAAAATATTCTCAAGCATACTAAAATTTTGGGTTCATTAGTACTGAAGTAAATGAAGAAAAAAGGCCCCTGTGTATCATTTGCCCAAAAATGTTGGCGGCAGACAGCATGGAACCTAATAAACTAAAATGACATTTGTTATCGCTTCACAGTGAGTACGTAAACAAACCCAGACAGTTCTTCGAATTAAAATTAAAATAATATGAAAAGCAAAAATCGTTAAAAAAAACTTTGTCTGTGAATGAAAAAGCTTTAAGTGCCTCTTATAAACTTTCATATAAAATATCCAGATGTAAAAAACCTCACACCATTGGTGAAGAGCTTATTTTGACAGCCGTAATTAAGATTGTAGAAGTTAAGTTTGGAGATAATTTTGGAAAACAATTGCAGTAGAGATGTAGAGTGTCAGCTTTTGTCAAAGTTACGTGACAAATTGTTTTCAATACAACTCGATGAAGCAACAGATAGTAATAAAGATACTCATTTCATTGCCTATGTTAGATTTTGTGATGATTTGTCAATAGTAGAAGAATTACTTTTCTGCAAACCAATAGAACTCAAAGCAACACCACTCGCATTATTTGCTATCTTAAGTGATTTTATGAATGAGGCAAACATAGAATGGGAAAATTGGGTCGAAATATGCACCGATGGTGTTCGTTCTATTTCCAGAAGATTCCAAAGTGTTCAAGCACTTGTGAAACAAAAATCGTCACAGTGCGTCTGGACACATTGCATAACCCACAGAGAAGCTTTGGCTTCCAAAGAAATGAGTCCTGGTTTGAATATTGAGTTAACAATGGTTGTAACCGTAGTAAATTATATAAAAATGAGACCCCTGAAATTAAGAATATTTTCAGCACTTTGTAAAGAAATGGGTGCAGTTCATTCAGCGTTACTATTTTATTGCGAGACAAGATGGTTGTCACGAGAGAGATTTTTGCAACGTGTTTATGAATTAAGAGAAGAAATCGCCGTTTTCCTAGAAGAGGAAAACAGACCGGAAGCTGAGAAATTTCGCAATAGTTTATTTGTGATCAAATTCAGCTACATGGCCGACATATTCAAGAAATTAAATAACTTGAATTTTCAACTGCAAGGAGCAAATACACAAATATTGGTGATAAAGTTAATGCTTTTTGTAGGAAATTTGAATTATGGAGCAGAAATTTAAAGCAAGAAAACTTAATAATGTTTGCAAATTTGAATGATTGTATTAAAACTTACAAGGCTGAAGAACAACATGTAAAAGTGTTTTTTGTAACCACTGAAAATCATTTAGCAATGCTATGAAAGAATTTTAATAAGTAATTTCTTGCTGACTACAAACTGATATCAAATTACAAGTGGGTGAGGGGTCCATTTCAAAATACTCCCGGAGGACTCTCAATTGAAGAGGAAGAAACCTTCATAAACTTCACGGCAAGCCGCGAAACCAAAAGACAATTTAGTAATAAATCACTCTTTGAATTTCTGGCAGGAGTGGATGATGAGTTTTCTGCACTAAAAACAAGGGCATTTCTCATTCTACTACCATTTTGAACATCTTACCTTTGTGAAACTGGATTTTCTGCGATGGCTTCTTTGAAGACATAGATCTCAGCTAAATATAGAAAAAGAACTGAGAGTGTCTATTTCTAATATTAAACTCTCCTTCGAAAAACTTTGCTCTGCAAGACAGTCCCAAGGAAGTCACTAATAATTATTAAATTTATTTTTAATTTAGTAAGTTGTTTTAATTTAATAAGTTAATTATTAAATATGTCGAAATGTATTTTGTTTTGTATGTGTGTGTTCTTTTCTTTCAGTCACTTAATCCTTTTTTTAAATAACATTTTCTCTTGGATATGCTAGCGCCCCCCTAGGGGGGCCGCCCCACAGGTTGAGAATCACTGACCTAAGGGATACGCCCTACCAACCAAACAATTCCGGCCAGTGTGGTTATAACATGTTTTTATAATCAAGGTGGATGACTCTTCTAAAAGTAAGATAACTGAAATTAAAATAATCTGAAACTAGTACGTTTAGCAATTTGCTGTGCCGATTTGGTACTTTAGGAAAAGAATATCATACAACATTAAAATAGAGGCTAAATAGATATGAAAGCAGAATGTCGATCAAAATTAGAAAATTAATATTTCCATTTGACGTGAACAATTGCTTCTCTTTGCCTTTAATGAAAATTTTCGAATTTTTGGTAAGACCATTACTAAACTTGTGTAATTATTAAATTGAAGAAGCCTAATCTGCATGATTTAAAAATCAGCTAAAGGATTTCATCAATCATAAAAAGAAAGGTACTGATTTAATTTGTATCTTAGAAATGCCTTTAGAATTTAAATTTTAACACAAAATTAAAAAGAAAACGTAAAAATCCTTTTATAAATTCAAAGTAGATTAAATGCTCTAATTATAATTTTTTTTCTTTTATAATCTAATCATGGTTACAAATACTAAATTTTGAAATATATGTCCATACTGTTCTCAGACAAGAAATATTTTTACATATTTTCCTTTTCTAATTTTTTTAGATATTTATATAGGTTTTCAGATTACATCCCATTCGTGTCACTCTAGCCTTTAACCTAGTTTGCAAATTACAAGAGGTTCACAATTCTGGCATGAATGTTAAAAAAAAATCGCCACTTTCTCTAAGATCTGCACAGGGGGGAAATTTTTTATTTATGAACGATTGAGCATAAAATAACGTTTACTGACACCGTACATAAAGATTTATCATGATCCTGAACTTCACCAATATTAAGTCAAATCACTGACTCTCCAACCCGTCTGAAGGCATACGGATAAATAATATAGGATGAAGGACAGCTGCAACCGCAACACTGGCAGAAACTGAAGTCTAGTACTATCGGCCATCACCGGCCCTGATACAACACTTCCATAAGGAAGCAGTCCAGTCATGGATGGGGATGGGGGTGCCGCATTGTTTCGTATACCCTCCTAGGTGACATCCAACCACCACGCTGAAAGTATCGCATCCTCATTTCAAAGTTCCAACAGGGGAGATGGCTTTACCATTGCTAATAAAAGGGCTTTACTTAGGATCATGCTATAATGTTATTTGTTTTCTATTTAATAACGTATGATAAATACAGAAAATAAATAAAGCAACAATGATGATAGAGAAAATAAATAAAGCAACAATGATGATAGAGAAAATAAATAAAGCAACAATGATGATAGAGAAAATAAATAAAGCAACAATGATGATAGAGAAAATAAAAAAAGGAACATGCTAGTTAAATATTAAAAGAAAATTCATTTGAAATTAATTTTTAAAACATTTAGATCGTAAGATCGTGTTCCTAATATTTAATAAATTTCTTGATGCCATTAAATTTAAATGCAGAAAGTTTTGTCTGTATTTTTAAAACTTAATTTTTAACACTGGCGAATAAACCAATTCATAAAAATCAATAATGTAAGAAGAGCGATTTCAGTAGTGATAATGTATTTAAAATTAATAAACCCGACAATGATAATAAAAGAGAAGTGATGATTTCGGAATTCATTTGAAAACATATTTTACCCGAAAATTCAATTCCTCAAAATAATTTTTAAAGTACTTTTTATTTAAAGAAAAATTAGTTTTTAATTTAAAATTTAGAAAGTCGTTCTTTCTATTGCTAATAACATTATAAGGTAAACCATCTATTTTCTTTTGTAAAAAATCATGGATAAATATGCTACGCACATCATATATGGTATAATTCAAAATTTATCATTCAAATTTCTTGGGGAGGTAGGGAATATCTCATTAGATATATTCATGCCTCCTGAAATATTCTCTTTATCCTCATTTCATTCACAGAAGAAATTATTTTTGCGTACTCCTTCTGCATGGATGAAATGGAAAAATGAACCAGAAAACAGTGAAGTTAAGAAACAACGAATTCGACCTTTATTTCAACAAGTAGCGCATATTCGTTAACAGGCGGTGATTCGTATTATTTGGTCAAAATTGAGATCACTTACGTACACAAACACGGGATACACTGAGTCGTTACATCGACCATCGAGCCTTTTCTAAAACGGCATATCACGGACAATGCCTGCTGCATATCCATCGATATAATTGATATCAACATGACTGAACTTCATACCATGATACAATTCTTGCTCATGAATACCTGAACCGAACATTCAATAGACACAATTGGACCAATCGCTTGGTTACCCAGGTCACCTGATTTAACGACCATAGATTTTTTGGGGGCTCTAAATGAAAGAACATATTTACGAAATCCCAATCGACATTGAAATGGACGTTGTTGAAAGAATTAAGATATTCACAGGCTTTTCCGAGGTATACCAAGGGGTTTTGGAAAAGTTCGGGAATTAATGCAACCACGCTATGAATCCTTTTTTCGTGTAAATAGTCGTATTTTTGAACACCTACTGGGAACTGTTACTTTGCCTTGTTGCAATAAAAATCACATTCATTATCTGTTTCCTTGTGTTCACTTCATTTGCCCATTTTGTCCATGCAGATGACGATTGCAGACATACTTTCCTATGTGAAATTGGTTTCCTAAAGTATTCTCTGCCTCCCCATGAAATTTGAACGGTAATGAATAATTTTTAATCACTTTGTCTAGCGCTTTTGTTAAATTCCAGATTTCATTTTAAATATATTAAACGCAAAGTTTTGATACAATCATAAGACTATCAATAAATGTGTAAAAAAGACAAGGTAAATGTTATTTTAATTTATACCATGATTAAAAATTCAGAAAAGGTAATTTAGTGCAGGAGTTTTTATGCCTTTAAATATCATATCCATTTAGCTAAATAGTTTTAGAAACTTATGAAAACCTTTCAAATTGGATGAATGAAATAAACAAGAACAAAAATCTGTGTAATTCCTTTTCTAAATGCTGTAACAAAGTACCAATTCAGCAACATTTTTTTTAAATTCAACTTTCATTCCTCTACATTATAAAAGCCTTTGCTTTTTTTAAACAAAAATCACAGTTTTATCTTAAGGGAATAGTTTTATTAGCACTCGAGATATGCGTTGCATTATACGTGATGCACAGATTCTAATATGAAGAATTTTTATAGGTCCAGAATCGAAGGAATCATTATAAATTGAAATGATGTCAGGCATTTAAACGTGAATTTCTAATCCTTTTCCAATGTGAAAATGAGAAAAAGTTCTCGAAATGTCTTTTTTCGTTCTGAAATAAAAGTTGGAAATGGCACACGCACCTAGCAAAGAAGCCATAAAAAAATATCCTTGGTCGTATTATTTTATTCGTTCCATACTTTGTGATATGAGGTTTCAGATATTTTAAACACTTAAATGGATTTCCTTTTATTTTATTATTTTTTATTTTCGAAGTAAAAATTTCTTGCCAGAAAACTGCTTCATTTTCAATCTTGGCATACTCTATGCAATAAAATGTTGAGATTCTTCCAGTCCAAAAGAGAAAATGCTGCTGCCATTTGTTGCAACGTCAATCGATTCTTCAACGATTGAGCTACTTAAGTTTGCTATCCTGGTTAATAGTTTGAAACACAGTTTCTTTCTTTTTGCCCGCTTTTATATCACTAAGGCAAATGATCCATTAAATCTATAGAAAATTCCTTTTTTTTTCAAATTTTACTTGAGATTAGCTACTAGGACATTCATCAATTTTTTCTGTATTTTATGCTAAATATTTTCAAGCCTACAAATGTTACATTAATTCACAGTGTTCTACAATAAATTCCTTTCAGATTACTCTAGTGCAATCTATAATTTTAAATTATTTAACTCCTTTCGTTTATTCAGTACTCATTTAGTAGAATTTTGTATAATTTCTCATAGTTCTGAATTTAGAGATTTTCATTATATGATTTTTGTTTGTCTTTAGAGTTTTCATAGAATTATCTCATTCGTCTATAAATAATTTTTTTAAAAAAGGTAAAAAATATTTTCATTAACTTTCTCACCATGAATATCTCAGCATGATCAAGCATAAGAATAAATTTACATGCGGTTTTTAAAAACTTAATATTATTAATGACCTAATACGTGAAATTTTTTTAAAGTTATACTTTAATGTTTTTTTTTTTTTTACTTACAATTTTTATGTTGTAAGTGTCGAGAAAATTGATATAAAAAATTATGAAATTTGTAACGAATTTTCGTTTATACTTCAGAATTCTATTTTCATTTGATTGCATCGAATTTCAAGAAGTTCGAAATTCGCATTAGAATATAAGAGAAAAATTGTTCGTTGAATTTCCAATTCACACGCATGAAATACATCGATTCAAAGTTACGTATAATAAAAATACAAGCAGTTCATAGTTGGTAAAATGTACGTAAAAATTCATATTAGTTGGAGGTCAAATCATGGCTCCATGATTGAAAGATCCTGGGTTCCAAATAATGCTTCCAAAGATTGCCATAATAACAATATTAAATTTTCAATTATGGATCAGATGCCCTCGCAATGCTATGATCGATTGTATTAGAGATACCCTAAAATGTCAATGTCTGTGTATTCGTTTAACATGGGATAAAACCTCATAGGCGGTTACAAAATGGATTTACATTTTACTGTCAGTTTACTGTATCAATGAGCCCTGAAAAAAATTGTATAACCGTTTAGATACTTATATTTCTTTGAATTTTAAGGCAAGTTAATTTATATAAGTAAAATATGAATAAATCTTCGTTCTTCCAAACCAAATTAGAATAAGTATTAGAAATATGTAATAAATTTTAAGTCAACGAACCAAAAAGAAAGATATAATGAATCCAGGCTGAAGACTTTCTCAAGGGGCTCTAACTAGAGATTTTTTCTGGGAGGGGCCTGACTTTTGACTAACAAATTGTCTCCTTGCGAAATAATATAAATAAATATTGTATATTTATTTTAATTTTGTGATTTTAATCTATCTCTGAGACCTCAATTCCTTGTGAGTTTCGGCTCATGAGAAGTCGATTTGTAGGACAAAAGTCAGACCTCTCACAGAAAATCCCTGTTTTGAATCGCTGCCTGTGTGTGACCCTCGAGAAAGTCTTCTGGCTGGATTCATTATATCTCTCTTTTGGGCTCATTTAGTTTAAACTTAATATTCTAATTTGGTTCAGATCATTTGTGCTTTAGTTGTAGCAGCATTAGCGCTCTCTAAATATGATGTATATTTTCTTATATAGGTTCAATAAATATTTGTAGGATAATTTCTTATTGACTAGTTTTTGGATTGATAGTTTCTTATTCCTGCATTTGGTTAGAATTAACCAGCATTTGAGCTTTTCCACTATATGCAGCTTTTAAAAATATTCTTAGATTTTCCCTTCCTTTAATATATAGGTTATGTAAATATTTGTAGGTGAATTTTTGTATTGATTATTTTTGGATTGAGGGTTTTTTCTGTTGTTTCTTCATAGGTTTTCGTTCAATAAAACAGGCCTTTCAGGTGTAGGTTTTGCTGAATGATTTCTTTAGCCATATATAAGAACTCCGATTTCTATGACTTGGCTTTGTCCTCATAGTTTTTGAGAAATAGATGAACGCTTGCGCAATGAAATTTGAAACTTTGTTCATGCAATTTCAAGTTCCTGTTTTTGGATTTGCAGTACAAGTTTTGTATTTATGCATATTACGCCCCATTTTTTTCTTAGAAAAAAATACAAACTTTAGTTGGAAATTTGAAGCATAATGTTTCTTTTGTGTATGTAAAATGAGGATCATAATTATGCAAGTATTACCTGGTCTTGGTTTTTCCCAAGGATTGAATTTATTTTTATCAAATGTCTGCAGAATTTCTTTCCATTCTTTTTTCGAATATCTAGTTATTTTATGCACAATTGTGAGCTGACTTATGAGAAATATGTGCAAACCTTTTATACCAGAAAATATTTTCTATAATTAAACAAAGAGTCCAACATTCGTGAAGAGTAATTGGAATGTACCATGTTTTATATTACAACTAAAACTTCTTTCAATATTACTAATTGTATTGTAATGAAATCACTACAATTGGTATTGTCATAACAAAGAGAGATTATCATAATATTGATAAAATATTTATGAGCATCATATAATTCTTAAATTTCTATTTCATTTTGCTCAAATTCTTGTTATATTGTTAAATGTAAATTAGTTATTGTAGATGTATTTAATCGTTGATTAAGCTCTTTTGCTAATTATTTAAGACGTATTGTAAAGTTGTTTTCTGTATTTAAATTTAAAATCACCCAACATGGAACTCTTCTTGTGTTAAGAAATATTTCAGTTATTTCCAATTATCAGTTTTGATTTATGATTTTGATGGATATCAAACACCGTAATTGGATGATTTACTTTTTTCATGTTGCATAACAAATGTAATATTCATTTGCATTCAATTTCATTTCGTCTCGTTATTACAACGTTTCATCAAATGAAACTATAGAAGTCATGAAAAAAAGGAATTATTGCTACATTTTCAAGAGTTTCAATTTTTAAAATTTAAATTACATCTTGAGGAATGTTTTGAATTTCAATATTTTCTAAAAATAGATTTAATTTTCCAGGTAAAAAGGCCCATTCAATAAGTTATGCGATAGTGTATATTTGAATAAGAATTAGAATTGAAAATATATCTAGGTAAAACTAATAGAATTCTTAATTTCTTTAATCCTTACCTGTATTAATAAGATTGCAACAAGTTTCAGATAATTGAGTTTTTGTAGATTTACCTGCATTTAATTGTGAATACTTCATAGGATTTAGAGATTTTTCACTGTCATTTCCGACCGCTTAACAGAAAATTAACTTTTTTTAACTATTTAATCGGGCTTGAATAAGCAACATTAGATATTTCGTAAATTAAATTTTATTCATGCGTCAAACTATAGAATTTATTTATTATGGAATTTTAAAGTAGCAATTTAAAATCATTTAGAGGAGCTTTATTATCTCGGATCATCTTTACATTCTAATAAAGATTACGAAGAATATTTTGCCCGAAATAGTCTAAGAAATTAAGTTACAATCCGCATCTTATAAAACTAAAAGAAAAAATAAGATTTTTTACAATTTTACATTATTGAAATCACTTATTCATGTTAACATAATCAATTCTGAATAAGAATTACCCTCAAAACCTAAGAACTATTCTGCAATTCTGGCTTCTAAATGTTTGGGGTTTTTTTATATATTACTTCCGTATTAACCTTACCTTGGGCAAATTTAACACCTTTTTTCCCATATTTTAGACTCTTCAATTTTAAATTAGCGAAAGAACGTATAACTCCCTTATGCTCATGCATAGTGCTTTGCTTTAAGCATAACATTGTATTAATGAATTAAATTTTTTTTCATGGAAATGAAATGATTTGCATATAGAACATGAAGGCCATGAACAAGTGAGTCACAATGTTTACTCTTTAATTGTTGTTGATTTATTTTGTTAAATCTTAAATGTATTAGTATTTAAATATAATTAAGCCTCCGAAATATTTAATTGATAGTATTTAAAGTTTTCCTTTTGTCAGTTATATTATTTATTAGAACTACGAAAGTTGATTGCTTTCCATAGGAATCATGATTCAAAAAATTGATGAAAGAAAACATTTGAAAATATTATTACCGTTTAAAAAGGCTTTTTTCATTTACCCTATTATATGATTAATTTCCTTCCATATTTAATTTGCATATGACACTTAAAATGTTAAATTCATGAATTTTGTACTCCTAGCAATCAATGTTTTTCTTTCTATGAAACTGTAAATACTAAAGGTACAGCATAAAACGAGTTAAACTTATTAAGTTTTGATCATCACAAACAAAAAAATTGCAAAATATGATAAAATAAATGCTAGCAATTTTCAAATGTTTTATGAAATTATATCTTGATAGGATTTTTTACATGTTAAAAATTTTACTAGTTAAACTTTGGAAATGAGAAGAGCCAGTATATTAACAAATTCCACATAAATCAAATTCATGTTTGTTCAGATAGAACATACTATAGAATATATAGAATTCAATTATTTGAATTACTGGATTCTTTAAGAAATTCTTAATGTTAACATAAAGATTAACCGATTAAGTAAATGTAAGAATTTTTTAAAAAATTATCAAAAGCATCAAGATAAGACCAAACTGAAAAAGGAATCAATTATCTAAGCACAAAAAAAGGTAAGTATTTAATTTTTTCTTGCCTTTCCGGCTCTGAACTTGGTTTCAGCTTGTTTATGCCGAACCGAATGGTTCCAAAATTTTCTAATTATAAAATAATTATTTCATGGATTTAAGAATTTCATTAATTTTAAATATAAAATATATCTTAAATATACAATTCGAAGTATTTATATAGGTCCTGTATCAGTTTCTAAAGAAAAACAAATTGAGCTTAGATGTTTACTTAACTAATCAATACCATAAGTCAAATTACCTTAAATGCCAAATTAAAATTTTATTTTCTGTTAAGAAGGATTTAATTCGAATCTTTCACGCTCCTGTGTCGATTTGCATATTTCTTCCCGTTTCCTATCTTTATTCTCGAATTCTTGAAATATTTCCCACTATGAATATGATGGTGGATATTTGGATTAGACAAATTTCAATTGGAGGGTTTAAAGTGTAGATGCATTTCCCACTCTGATGTTGAAAGTATAAAATTAAGCTTCTTTAAAAATCTAAGGAGTTGGGGATTAAAATAAAATATGATAAGATGCAAAGAAGAGGAGAAAGTTGGATTGAACAATAAGTTTTTAAAATTTGGCCAGAACCAGACCTTTTCTTATTTTGCGAAACATGGAGAACGTGAAAAAAAGTCACCAAACTATTGGTAAAAGGTGGGATTATAAAATACGGTCAACCATGGAAGCTTAGAAAAAAATTCGCCACCATTTTCTTCATGATAGGAATTATAAAGAAGCTTTGACTTGTACTTGATATCTCGAAGTCTTAATTTGTTTACTTCATTATATTCAATTACTAAATCTGAGAATAGTGGTTTTTCAGATCGAATTTCTGTGAAATATCATTGTAAATGTTATTCCTTATCACATAGTCATTATCACATAGCCATTACTTCGAGAAGTTAGTTAAAAAGAAATAATAACTTCAGTGTCATTTGCAACCAAATATTAGTAACATTGAATAAGCTTCAATCATAAACACAATAATTTAGATATATTTTAAACCATTTTCTTCAGTATTAAAGATTGATTGAAAACGAAGGATCCGAGTGAGGATATTAAAAATAAAATAGCAATGGTTTAATATTTGTAAGTAAAGTTCCATCATGAATAAATATTTAATTTTTGAATTTAATTCCTAAGGGCGATATAAGAATTTGAAATATTTTAATTCAATCGGTAATAATAAAATGAAAATGCGTTAGAATCAAGTGAAAAATAACAATAAATAAAGTTAAAGGAAAATACATTTGAATAACCTTTGTTAACTTTCGTTTTTTGCCTTCGAGCTCTATTTTGCTGCATCCGTGTAAGAATCGAAAACAACCAATTTCTTATTTTAATTCTATTGCTGTACTTTCCGCGTCTGAAAAAAACCGTCTCCGAATACGACAACATTTTCCATTATTGTACTTTACTTTACTTTCTAACACACTGCTTTTCTTTACTTCAAACTCTTCAATGTTGCTTTTTTACAAGTGGCGTAGTAAATTTTAAAATTTCCATTTATTAAGTATAGCCCAATTTAAGTTCGCAGAAAGAATTTTTTAATTTTAAATGCATCTAATTCTTTTAATTTTAAATTATTTGACCATAAAGTATGATTTTTCTTTTCAATTTCAATTGGATGACCCATGCTATAAGACTTTCATCTGGATTCATATTAGAATACGAAAGACAAATGTTTTGGCGCATTAATAAATTTTGTTTAAAAAGATGATAATTTGATTTATTCTGTAAGTCTATGTATTGGTAGAGAACGTTTCCAAACGCATCGTAATGAGAAGGCATTATGAATTAGTGAAGCACAAACGATTTATTAAACTGTCTAAAAAGAATTGGATTGTTCATAAAATGCATACCAATATATTTTCAATCACTGCGGGCTTAGCCAAATTAAACTTCTGATGTTATCAATAATCTCTCTAAATTTTTTCATTAATATCATTAAAAATATAAATTTGAATATATTTAATAATTTATACTAGTTACTACAAAACACTTCTAGGTAGTTAATTTATGGCTTTATTTTTTTAAAAAAATAGTATTTAATTTTTACAAATTTTTAAAAACATTAAATTTCAATAAAATGCAGGAACTCAACTATTAGTAATTTAATGAAGTTGTTTATTCTCTTAAATGTAACTCTCCAACTCCCTTTCTAACTCCTTTTGATGGTCAACGATTCAAAATTCTATAAATGATGCAAGAAATTTGTGAAAAATTTAACAGTCGTGACAAGTGTATATATATAATTGAAGACCATTGATTAATTTTTAGTAGAACTTAATAAATTGTTATTTTCTTGCTCTATATTTTTAAAATTTTCCAGTTTTGTATACGGAAACCATAAATCGAGTGAGAATTTTGAAAGGAACAATCGCAAAGAAATGTTTCTTTAAATCATCTTCAGTCGATTTCTGTATTTTACAGGCAGTTGTACTATCTCACTGAGCTGCAGTGGCCATAGAAAGGAACAGTTTGAAGGCACTAATTTAAAGTTTATAAATAAGTACTTTCAATTTCTTTATACTTACAATATAGCACTTTATGTATTTCTTAGTATATAGCAATATACTAACCATTCTATTTGGATCTTTTCCTTTTGACGGATTGTATTCTAAATACATTCTGAAAATGTTTTAGGATCAAATTACATATTAGATCCCATTTACGTAAATTGTTTCTTTTGCATATACTTTAATAGACTAAACAACCGGATTATATATCTCAATGCATGATGCAAAAATCAAGAAAAATAAACTAATATCAGCAAAATAAAGGAATTCGGCATTAAAATTACTATTCTTATTTTATAGTTTTAGCTAGGTTTCAGACGACACAAAAATTTCAAAATAGGTATATATTTCAGTAAAGCCATCCAAGTATATTAGTAAAATTCTTCAAGTAGGTAATTTTAAGAATTATTATTGACTAAAAAATTAGAAAAGAGATGGTAAAATTCTATTCCTTGAAAGTTTCGTGTAGAAAATAAAATGTCAGAAATCAACTTTCCAGCAGACAAAAGGAAATAAATAAATTCATTTAATGTAAATTTGAATATCATTAGACATTGAAATATTATAGAAAAGGCTGCACCATTTATTATTATTTTTTTTGGAAAATCAAAGTGTTTCCTTCTAATTATTCCTTTCCCGTCCCTCTCTTCTATCACTTTGTACTTGTAGCTTCGTTACGTATAAAACCAATCCGTTTCTCTATAAAAAAAATGTGATACAATTAAATTTTGGGAAAAAAACAAACAGAAGTGCTTTATTTTCTAATTACAGTATGCACGAAAATATATAGTACTGAAAATTATCTCGAAAATCTCGAACAGGTGGTTGAATGTGTAGACGAACACACTTGTTCGCAGTAGTGAAAAGGAAGTTGTGCTATGCAGTTGTTGGAAATGGATTTCTGTATGGAGGAAAAGGTTTCGACCAAGAAATATGCATATTTTACGTGAGCATTTCTTTTTGAAGGAGTCTTTATTTGAGGGTATGTTAGAGAATCTGCCTGAATGATACGATCTTTGTCTACAGCAAAGTGATGTACAGATTCAACACTTACACTACACATATGATGGTAAAACAACATGCTAATGTATATAATATGTAAATTTCTTTTGAGAAAAAAATAAAAGGTTACACTGTAATCTGTTCAACTTTTCATTTCCGTGCTATATATTTTGACGTATACTGTATTTATATAAATATACCTTTTCCTAAACGCTGGTTAGGGAATGCTGTGGGTCAAACGCAGTGCCATTATTCATCACCTGCCTTCTAAAACCACATTTGAAAAAATCTTTTTTTAAAGTGAATGAAGAAAGGGAATGAGGTATACAATGTATGGGGATATTTTAAAAATAAAATAAATTTACAACATAAATGTTAGAAAGGTTGAAACTAAATTATATATAATAAAATGATACCTAAATTAATTTTGTTAAAAACAACTGTAATATATGATTTTTTAAGGGAATGTTTGGAGCATTTAGTGGTCTCCAAAGGTGAAAACTCTTCCAATATTTTGACACTATATACTTCTACTAACAGATATTACAATTGAAAATCTTATATAGAATCCAAGAAATTGATATATTTGCTTTATTTCAATAGCTTTCAAAATTTCAAAAAAATGCCAGGTACGCAAATCAAAATCTGTCGAAACTCACATTATTTATTTCATAATTTTCTTAGATGGTATATTTCTGTCGTGTTTCAAATATTTTCAGTCAATATATACGTACTTTACTTTTGATGGATGACTGAAAAAGATATCAAAAAGACACTAGTGAGAGAAGCCAGAACATTTAGAGGAAATTGAAAGTCCAGTGACTTCTTTAATCCAATCAATAAAATTTATGTAACTTAAAAATTATCTATTTGTGTTTATATCATCAATCTCCTGAAATGTAGCCTAGAATGCTTTTTCCGGTTTTTATGGCTGTTTAGAGCAGTTCATGGAAGTGAATGCATTCGCCAATAGCTTGGATATGTTGTATGTTAGATATAGTAGCTGTCGATTTCTGAAAACCATGTAAACATTTATTTTAGATCAGAAAGTTTGTTCTCAGATGCTTGTAGGAAAGCTTTTTTCTATATTTTACATTAAACAAATATATCTTTGTTGTTGTATCGATAGTTCTTCTTTTAAGAAAAGCTTATATTGCGCAATACTTTTCAGAATATTTCACAAGTTTCGCCAATGCTATCCCAAACTTTGGAGATTTCCTTTTAAATCTGCAAACTAAGCAAACTTGATAGCTGCGAGAATGTAGCAATAAATAATATCTGTGGGATTGGTTATGTCTTTTTAACAGTGTATTGCATGACTAATAACAATATATTACTTTTTTATAAACCTTATACGTATACAATGTTAAATAGTCTTGACTGATATAGATTTAATGATTAGCATATTTATATTTTTAAATACAAACTTTTCTTTTTATTACAAAGAGCGCATTCTGAATGATATACTAGGTACACTATAAATTTATTATACAATATAAAAAGGCTGCAATTTGCGATTTGAGAATATGCTTAAATTTGAAGGGTTGCTTTTATTTGAAGGGATTTTCAAGTACTATTAGGTGACAAAAAATGCTCATTTATAGCCAGAAAGAAGTAGCTCCGATCGTTAGTTTTCGCTTTGCTCAAGTGATGGATCTGTTTATCTCATCAGGTGGTTACAAAGCAAAGATAGCTCCTGAAGCTTTCACCATCCCTTACCTACCCTCCTATTGATGATGTATACAGAAACATTGAAAACGTTAAAGGAAAATAGAAATAATTTTTTTCCATATGTATATACAGGTATAATAAAAATGAAATGTCTAATAACAGCAAAGTTGTCCAAGGAATGATTTTTCACCTTCGTTAGTCTGTTAAAAGATTTCTTCTTGAAAATTCCTTACACCATTTCTAATGGTAACAAAAGTATTTTATAAAGAAATATAGAGTTATTACTTATGAAAAAGTAACCAATTAATACAGGAAACATATTACGTAGAAAAAGTGCTGTATTAATCTTCAACGAGAGAGAAAAAATGTTCGATATCCCAAACATTATTTAATTAATTTTCGACAAGATTCAGTCACCTTACTTCCATTCCCCAACCCCTTCTACTTAAAAGCCCGAAATATAAATAGTTAAAATGGTTAATGGAACTACTCCTCAAATGAGTCTCAAAAATCATATGTAATTCTACATCTATCTATCTATCTATCTATCTATCTATCTATCTATCTATCTATCTATCTGTCTGTCTGTCACTTTAAATTATTAATAATATTTTAGAAAAAAAAAAATATTTTTCTTGTAAAATACTTTCACAGAAGCTGACAGATTATTTATTTCTCAGAAATGTGATAGCTCCAACATTTGAACATGTGCCACTTCATTTGAAGAGTATATTTTTGAGGGAAAATACTGTCATAATATTATGAACAATAAGATTTATCAAAAAAAAAGATTTTCACACAAACTGAAATTTAGAATTTTCAAACATTGATTACGGCTTTCTGCAAACATGAATAATCGGAGCTACCTCCTTTTTTCAGCAAAACTTTCCATCATTTATTACGTACAAAATCGAAAATCTTTATTTTTATGATTATAAATATGCATGACTCATCGAGGACATATCCTCGATTATCATGAGGTCATATATCCTCGATTTTGTGACTCAATGAAGGGAAGTGAAATCTTGTTGTTATTGCTGTCAGTGAAATTGAGGTCAATAATTAAGATATAATTAATAATTTCGAAATTCAAAAGTTTTATTTTTATGATGTGCTTTTTTTATGTTCTACAGACATCGATTTTAAATGAAAATATTGTTTATGATATTCTTTATGCAACTAAAACACGTCTCTTGAAATCAATTTTTTTTCTTTTCAATAACAGCAAAAAATTATATTTATGTATATTACTTTAAAGTTGTTCTTTGCGAACGTGAAGTCGCGAAAATGTACTAAAATGGCATCAGAAGTATTTTATGGCTTAATTAGTTGAATATAGATGAGTTTAATCTTTCATAAATTTTTATTGAGCTCTCTCTTTATAATAGTCCTTTACTTAACACAATTCCATAAATTTTAGAAAACTAGAAACAGGCTGTAATTTCAAATAAAATTCTTTATAGATAAAAAGGTTCTAAAAAAGATATATAGTAAAAGATAAGTACAGTCTAAAAAATTCCAATAAAGGACAAAATTCCAATAAGGGTCACTGTTCTTATCGCTGTAAATTTTGTTAGAATAAAAAATGGCGTCTTATAATTAATAAAATATTTGCATTGAATTAATATGCGAAGGACATATTAATTCAAATAATATATTTCACAACAAGAGAATGTAGGATTAAATTCGCAAAACCGGTGACTTAGATATAATTCTACTTATAACAAGATTAACGTTTGGGATCAAAAGATTAACTATGAAATAATCAGTAATAAATTTAATACGAAGAAATTATTTGTTTCATCATTTGCAATCATTTAAAAAAATTACTAATTGTTAATACAGCATAATAGATATCAAACTGGGACTAAAATATGTCAATAAAGTGATTTAAGTAGCTATGCTATTGCTGGATTTATTTACATAATAACTATAAGAAAAAGAATTCAACAAAAGAGTAGATAATGTTTTCAGTATATGGACAAAGCAATTAGATCAAAATATAATTTTTAGGAAATACTTTCAATCCAGCAAAGTGTTTAAATAATCAATTTGAATTGCTGTTTTATATGAGATTATAGAGTTTAATTTGGAGTTTGGAGTTTGATAAAAATATTTGGAACAGACAATGCTTTGAAATTTGGTACTCATAGTAAAGAAGAATTTCCAAATGTCCAAATATACAATTAGCCATTCCAAATTATCAAAACTAATACCAACGTCTTTCAGTCAAGGATATGTTTCATGATATATCTATACATCTCACAACGACGGGTAAGTTATTTAAAGACAGATTTATTACATAAATATCATTTGAGCTTATGAAACGTTAGTTAGTTTTACTTTATAATGAAAACTGTCTTTTCAATTCGTATGCATTTGTTCAAAGTTTTGTCAAACAAAATGGAATTCAGTTGCTCGGCTGGTTTTAACTAAATTCTGATTAATCCATTATAAAGAGTTTTAAAAAAGGGAACTTCCGTCATTTGTATCACTTTTCTGTCAAATAATCTGCAAATAAATAAAGAATTCAAGATAGCCTGTACATTTAGGTAAATTACATTTTAATACACTCTAATAGATAATAAGTTAGATATTTAAATATATTTTACATTTACATAAATAGTAACTAAAATAAATTACTCAAAGAATTATAATCGTGCATAATTTAACGATTTCTAAATGAAGATTCAATTTTTTTGTGATTTTGCAAATTAAATTAATTACTTTTTATATTTTTGTATTAATTAATTCACATTAAAGAAGTATCTATGTAAAAAGAAAATGAGCCTTTAAATATGGCAGGCATTTAAAAGCATAATTGACTTTTCTAATAAATATTTCAGCTTGAATTCAAAATTTTTTATTAAAAATAATTAAATTTATTTTCATGACAAAAAATAATTAATTAATCCGAGGAAACTATAATTTTTGTTAATAGAAAATTGGTACAAATATTTCATTGAATTTTGAAACTTTGATTTATTCCAGGTTGATACAGTTAGGAACTCCCTTTTGTTATAGCCTGATTTTTTAATATAAAAAGAATATGCATTTCATAGTAACAAACAATTTTTTAAAAAAATTATTGTTATAAAGCCGTCTTTTCTATTTAAAAAGTCATAAGCGATAAAAAAAGGGAATTAAAGCATAATAGATGATGAGTTAAATCGTAATGTAAAATTAATTCAGGACCAACTTTGGAAAACTGAAAATAATTTTTCCTTTTAATTAATGTAACTTTTTAATCTAAAATAAATTTAATTAATTTACAATTTTTTATTTATATTTGCCATTTGCTTTTTATTTACATTTTGCTTGATATGCCAAAATAATATTTTTATAATATTATAATTGTAATTAAAATAAGTAAAAGTATTGTTATAAAATACTTGATATTATTTTTACAAGGTTATTAATATTATTCTTAATATATATTAAAAATATTCTTTAGGGAAAAAAAAATTCTTATAGGGAAAATATTCTTTACAAATAATATATTTTTACGATACTCTTTATCTAATTGAAAATAATTATTTTGTAATAATATAATTCAAAGTTTTAATTTGTTTTTTAACCAAAAATGTATAAAAATATTTTTAAATTATGCATAGTCTTTATGCACTTGGAGAGAAACTACATATCAAATATGCAGCTCTAAGTATAAAGATTTATTCTGCTTAGCATTTCTAAAATGTTTCATAATAGATATAATAGACTCGATCATTAGTAAAATAAATTGAGATAACTTTTTGATATATATCAATCAATAACTAACATAGTTGGTATATATCAGTTCACTGGATATACCTTCAAAGAGTAATAAACCCAATTTTAAAATGGTGGATAAAAAATGGCCTCATTAATCTCAAAGGAGAATACATTTATTTCATCCGTAGTCGTATCTATGTTCCATTAGAGCAAATGATATTTTTTTATTTTGATAAATGATTGCTTAAGACATTTCTTATTAAATGATGAAAATATATTGCACCTTATATCTGTAATGAATAACGTTAGATTGAAAGTAGGTAAAAAATGAGATAGATGCCAATGAAATGAGATGAAATTTGTGATAACATGGCAATTTCTGAAAATTAATTACAAATACTTTTCATTTAGTATTTTAACCAAATTGAAAGACCTCTGAGAAACTGACCTTGAAATGCTTGCTTTTCTTGTATGTCTTTTATTTTATTTATTTCCATATTGAATAACAGAGCATCTATTGGGTCGTTCGGAAAGTCATTTCGTATTTTTGTGTCAAAATGAAAATAAATTTTCGTTTAATGAATAAATTATTTATTAAATTATAAAATTGCCATTCTGGTCTAATACCTTTTGCCATTCTGGTCTAATACCTTTTAGTAGTAACATGATTACACGCTCATAAAAGTTTTGGTCTTTGCTGTAAAAAAAACTGATCGAGGAGGTTTTTGGCCTCCTCATTTGAAGGAAAAATTTTGCAAATCAGTTCTGGTACTGATGTACTGTTAACACATCTTCTCCACACATATTGGCTAATTTATTTCTGGCTTGAACAGCATTTTTACCTTTTATGGCAAAAAAGAAAAAAAATGACGAAAATGCTGTTTATTGCTCTCCATATTTAAAAGGGCACCATCCAAAAACTACTGCGAAGAATCAGCTGCACTTTTTCACACTGAAGCCTTGCTATATCAGCTCTTAAAACATAAAATGATTTTGTGGTTTAAGTATGAAATTGGGTGCGAAAAATGCAATTAAATCCTTTGTCAGGAAAAAACGAAATTACTTTCCGAACAACCTAATATAAAATACTATTAATGTTATTGCAGATTTCTTGAAATATTATGTTCCGGAAATTTTATCAGATGAAAGAAATAATAGTTTACAGAATTAATCAACAGAATTAATTCGCTAAGAAATTTTTCTATAATTTAAATTCTAGTTATTTTTTAATTATTATTTTAATTATTTTATATTAAAGTTATTCTAAAATTTCCTCTTATTTCCTAATCGAATTCTACTTCATTATTGAATTGATTCTGCGCGTACTCCGTAAAACTTCTGAATTTAGCAGGCTCTCTCGCAATGAACGAAGTGTTAAAACTCCTTATTGCTTGTAACATTATTTTTATTGTTGTTGAATATACCTCTATTTCCCTTTCCAAAGACTAGACATATCAAAGAAATCCTTATCACTATCTCATAGTTAAGCCAATGAAGAGAAAAAATTTGGTTTCTTTTGCTCATATATCGCGGGACTCCAGTTTTATCATCATTTCTTGTACATAACATGCTTTTCAGATGAAATAAATCGAAATTTTAAAGTCTCCAAATTTTTTTCTTCTCAAAATTTGTTTTACACACACACACACACAATCAGAATGAAAATATTTTTATACGATGCTTTTAATAAAAGAAGTAAAGCCTTTAAAAGAGAAAGCAAGATAAGAATGATAATATATTTTAATTGTAATAATTAGACTTATTTTTAATTTTTAGAATTATTATTATTATTATTTCCATGTGATTCAAAACAATCAGATTGGTTGATGTAGTGATATATTTCCAATGCAATTTTCTTTGTTGAATAATATTCAGCATTTGAGAAAAATAAAATATGTATTCTAATACAGAAATAATGGATTTAAAGAACTTAAATTTTCCATAAATGTTGTTGTAAAAGTCACTTCTTCTAAATGAAGTTAATAGAAAATATTAAATAACCAAAAGTAAGTCAAAACAGCTGTAGGAGGAAAATAATGTTGCTACTTGATGATGATCGCTAAATGAATGTATCGATTTTTACCCCTGGTATTTCGACTAAAATTGTCTCAATATGTCTTTCCACAAAAAATTGATCTCTTCTTACTTAAACCTTACTTTAATAGTTAGGATGACAAAGATGGTCTATCAGGATATGATGGTACATTAATGAACATAGGAAAAATAATTTAAATCTTTTTATTTTTATTAATAAAAATAAAAGAGCTAAATTATTTTTTATAATATTAAGCGATTTTTAAAATTATATTCTAAACTTTGAATGAATGATTCAGTAATTCAGTAATTTGAAACTTTTCTACACTGGTTAAATAGAATTTTATTCTTTCTCCGTGGCACATACATTCAACGAAGCTTTTAAATACATTTTACAATGTAATTTAGAATTGTTCCGTATATTAACTATGACATCAAACCTCTTTCTGTCTAGAAAACAATCTTGTTAATTACATACAAAATGACAAATTTATTACTGTAAAATATGAAAGCTTTATTTAGAAATAAAATGCCTAGAATGCTAGAAACTTAGAGTATAATTTACTTCATGTATGTAAATTTGTTATTAATTATTATATTTCCTGTTTTGCGTCTAATAACTGTTAAAAAATAATCATTTTTTGAGCATTTCAAAACCAAGTAATTTTTAAAATTAATTGTATTTTACATGGTTTAGAAAATGGCCAAGTATATTTTTCTAGAACTGGGGTTTCAAATATAAATCATATATATTTAAAAACTGTTTCAATTTATTTATTTGTTTTTTCTACATAGATGCTAAGATTTCACCAAGATAAATGATAAATCTGTAAAATAAATGCCACGACTAGTTGAAAATAGAAGTTTTGAGTTGAATACCACACCTTTGTGGAAAATAGGCCTTTACTGTTTTCTTGCGAATGGTACTGTCCCTTTCGACAATTTCATTCATTCGTTTTACTTGAATGTTAAATTCATGTTAGAATATGTTAATTGTTTACTGATGAATATTTGAAGATATTTGTTCATTGCTATTAGTGCATTCAAAACTCTGAAAAATATAAGAATTCGCTATTTATTTATTTTTAAAGTGCTACAATATTTTAAATTATGCATCCGATATTGACCTAACTTGTGTAATGAGCATTTGTGTAGCAGTTAATAAGAATAAAATTTGTAAATGGGAGTAAAATATATAATATGGTATTAATTAGGAAATATTATAATTGAATGAGTCTATTTCTTCTTAAGAGCGAAAGACAATGTACTCACAATTGTTATTTACGCAGTTGATAAAATGATAGTTTAAAATATCTCCCTTTCAAAATATATATAAGCAAATATATTTCCACAAAAGAGCAAGATCCCTTTACGAAATTTGGCATATCTGTGATAGGAATTAAGTTATATCGTTATGATATTTTAGTTGATTAGAGAAGTTTTATCAGTGTTCTTTGTCAATTCTTTTAGTAATTCCGTATATATTGTAACAAATAAGTATTAACAAAATTTGACCTTTGACATTTTGTTACTATATTCAACTTTCACATTCATAACCTCATTCTATATATATCATTCTATATAGAACTTGTTGTCTCTTGTGATATTGTCAAAAAAGTGATTAAATTAAAGACGCATCAAATGAACATTCTTGAAAAGGAAACTAACTAGTAGATTAATGTTAACTTGCAACACGATGCAGAAATTTATTCTGACATGAATTTCATTATTGAAAAATAATTCTTTTAATTGAATCCATAGCAACATTTTATTGTATTATTTTCTTTATAAATTTCAAATATGCAAGGCTTATTCATCTATGTCGTATTAGTTTCTACAATGCAATAAAAATTCTTTTAAATTTTGCTTCACAGTTTTTGCATTAATTGATCTAGAAATAACGAATTTTTTAAAAAAAAATTATCGTTTTCGTATTTTAAATTATTTAATTTAATCTTCGAAATAGGATATGCGTTTTATATGCATTTGTAATACGTGTGATTTATACGTTCGCTTTATTGAAAATGTTTGTTTTGATCGCAGAAAATGAATCTTCAAAATATGGTGCAGCCAAAGAAAAATACTGCTTCATTCAAGAAATAGAAGTTTTATTAAACTGAAGGATGGAGTAAAATTATGTTTATTTTTTATTAGGATTTATGGATAATACTGTCAGATTTATCAAAGTTATAAAATGAAACAATTGGTCAGAGTACTTTTGATTAAAAAGTAATATTTTAAATAATTGCTAAAATGTGAACACTTGGTTTATAATAGATATTTGAAATATTTCTAGACCCATGTCATTAATGTCATTATTAACTGCAAGCACTGGGAAATAATGGAGAATGAAAAGGGAGATAAGTTTAATTCCGAGTTTTAAAAAATTTACATACTGGTACATATATAAATCGTTTTTTTATATCAGCTATTTTCAAATATAATTGTAAAATAAACGGTCTTTCATCACGATTTGCCTCATTTAGTCTAGATTTATTTGAGTATGTGTAAAAAATATGCGATATTCCTTTTCTAGCATTTTGTAAATGGCTGGAGCAATTTTAGCCCGTCTCTGTAAAAAGGAGGTTCATCCTTTCATCTGTAAAAAGGAGGTTCTTATTTTTGTCATTTTGCTCATCAAAAGGTAATCAAACGGACAAGGAAACTGGACTTTCCAATAAATTATATCAACGATTGATGATAATCTCTTCTTTCCTTTGTTAGTTTTTTGAGAATTATTTTGGAAATTTGCTTTCTTTCCACTTTTGAAAAAAAAATATTTTTAGTCTTGGAAAATTTATAGTTCTATGTTAATATAAATATGAAAAAAGATAAGTTATTTTAATTTAGAAAACTGTAATAGTTTAGTTTTTATTTTGTTAGTCTTGAGAATACGCATTTGGATGTAGAAAAATAAAAAAAGTTGTATAGTTGAAAGAAAAGAAATATTTGGAAGAAGAATGTAGGTGCATAATTCCTTAAAAAAGAAAAACAGTTAACGAAGGTTCTAATGAGGAAATTCGACATTCTTGCAAAGAAAATTTTCAAAATTAATAAATTGATTCGAATTCAAATGACTTTATATTTTTAATAATTTCGATTCACTGCAATTATTTATTGAATATTGCAATATTTTATTTTTTAATTAAATGATTATTATTGAAAATGTAAACTAGATTTCATCAAATCCAAGCAGTAATTTAAGATAATATAAAACGAATATGTAGTTATATTGAACATATATTAGTTTAATGAAATTTTACTAATTAAATTCTATTACCGCAATAAAACTTCTCTTTTGACAGAAATTTATATTTTAGTTTCTTATTTTAATTTTTTGGTAAAATTCTCGAATTATAAGCAACGTTAGCAACAAAAAAATGTAAAAATTCAAATTTTATCATTCATAATTTTTTGTGGTTTACATTTTCATATGCAATTATTCTTTTGATGGGATCATATCATTCATAAAAAATAAATAAATACATAATAAAAATGCAGAAACTACTGGTACTAGCAAGAAAAAGTTTTAGTACGTGGAAATAACTAGCACTTAGATGAGAAAATTGGAATTTTTCTATCTATTCTTGGCATGATTTCTGCAACATTTTACATTAAAAAGTTATCATAAATAGCAAGAGTTTTCTAGGATATAATTAAATTAGATAGTTATCTCTTTTCAGTTGAGAATCATAAGATATATCGTTGGTACGAGTAAACTAAAGACGAAATTCCTTATGAATATTGCAATAAAAAGTTATTTGCCCTGTGAAATTTGGACTTTAGAAAAATTGATATACCTAAATATTGCAATTAATGTTAGCCAGTTCAAGAATTGCTAAATGAAACCATTTCCATGCTTTGAAATATTTATTAGTGTCAATAATTTTTTGTTTAATAATGAGAAACTAATCTCTTATTAAATCCTAAATTACTGACTTTTATATTGAATCAATTGCAAAAAAATAATTTACAGATTAAAAAAACGTAGATGGCAGGAAAGATAATTACATCTGAGTAGAAAGCATTAAGCTTATCATTATTCAATCGCATTTCTAATCAAATAAAACTAAGAATCTATAAAGACTGATTTTTTTATTCTAATTTTTTTGCGACCCACACAAGTATAGATTTTTTTATTTACCCTTTCTAGCATTTGAATTTTTTTTTCTTTTTAAACAATTCCACAATTTATCATTAAAACAAAAGCTAATTTAAAGGAATTATTTTCACGCATACAAATATAGGACAAAATTTCTTAATGATTCCGTTCATCTTTCACTTTTTATTATTATTATTTCCCACTCGTATGTTTAAAAAATATAGTAAGTTGAAAACCCCAAAAAAATTCTATCGACTCAATTCTTCTAGAATGATCATCTTTCCGTTCCACTGCACCCTACGGGATTCGATTACGAGGTGACACGTGCCCAACATTTATAGCTTTATTCTAACCCTCTTCTCAATGTTTGAAAACAGAAATATGGCAACTCAGTATCACGTACTGCACCCTAACACGTTTGTTTTATAGTTTTTGCTGACATGAAGAATCTACAGTGAACAAAGTATATTGAATCGGTATATAAAAATCTTGTTCACTTGTTACATACCGAAAATCAGTAATATAATATTTGTAAAGCATAGAGTAACAAAGATTTGCTTCTTTATGATAGCCGATATTTGATATAAAACTTTTTAAGAAGAAAATATAGTTATTATATGGATGCTCTTTTTCCATGAAGGTTAAAATTGCATTAATATTATAAAAATAATAATAAGGGGCTAAATTTAATTTACAAAAGATTCACTTAATATCATAATAGAAATGGGTGTGCATAGCTTATTTTTGTTTTTAAATAAAAAGAGTTTTTTTTAAAATCATTATTAAATTTTGAATATTAGGCAACAAAACGTTACAATATGCTTTAGAACAAAAACTGTTAATTTCAAATAGGAAGCATTGTTTCAATTAAACATTTTTATAAAACTAAAAATCTTATTTCTTATTTTCTGCAAGTATTGTATACTATACAATGAAATTTGTAGACATCATTAAATTTTATTTATTTTTAAAAAATAAAAAAATACTATTGCTTAAACTAAAATAGTGTTTTTATTTACGGAAAAAAAATCCGACAATTTCCAATCAATAAAAATTGATCCATATCTCTTTCTCATATTATGCATAGTATTTCAAAACTCAAAGGTAAAAATTTAAAGGCCAATAGGAAACATCTAAACCAATAATTTTTACCATACACAGTATGAGAGGAGAGCATTGAACCGCTAAATGGCGCTGTAATGGAAAGCATGAAGCGTGAGATTACATATTGTCAATTCCACAATGGATTTCAAAATTTATGGCGAAGTAAAGTAATCAAGAAAAGGCATTCCCACTCACTAGACCATTTTATGTATGGTCTAGGGAGTGGGAATGTTTTTGAAGACGCAAGGCTGTACGAGCAGTATTTCCCGACAAGACATGCTGAAAGGATTCGTCGAGATGGGCCCATGTCTTGGCCGGCATGCTCACTCAATTGCTTCTGTGTTTTGTGTGTGTTGGGAAGAGGGTCTTTTGAAAAATATCGTCTACGGAAGCCCTATCATCTCCGATGAGGACTTAGTAGCCAGGAACTCTGTTGCTGCCAGCGCCATCTGAGAATTACCGGATTTGTTTGAAAAAGAGAACCCCTCAATATGTCGAAGGTGTAATATCTTCATTACAGCAGGCCGGTTTTGTAATTTCGCCATACAAGTTGTCAACAGAATTATTCAGTACCTTTTCAATCAGTTTGGTGTTCTTTTTCTATCCGTTCTTTCATGTGACAGTAACGGATACCTTCCAGCGAGTCTACTGCTTGTTTGTCGCCCCTGCATCTTATATAGAAAATTGCTTGTTTAGGTATATCCTATCACCTATTAAATTGTTGCTTCTGAGCACACTGTATAAAAGTAAAAATGATAACTTTATTTTATTAGCATTGAAAATATTTTTTACTACTTGTAAAAATGTTTTGTTAGAAAATATTAATAAATTTTAAATGTACTTATTTCATTCAATGGCAACTATTATTCGTAATTTTTCCTTGAATTTTCCATGCAGCGCGTTTAGTCAAAGAATAGTTTTGTACCCATTCAATAAAACACAAGATAACAATAAAACACCATAATAAAATGTATATATCGTTCTCTATTAATAGATCTATCCATCCTTTATTTAGTGCAAATATTGTTTAATTACATTAATTAAGAATTTTAATATTAAAATATGCAGCAGACACATTTAAAAAGCAACGGCAGTATATTAAAACGAAAGCCTTACTATGTGTTAATTGCTTATGCATGAGATCTAATTTCCATATTTGGGTATAAAATGAACCTTACTTTCTTTCAATAATATATAGTTTATTTTTTCTACAGGGATACAGTCTAGACACCTTAATTAAATAATTTGAATGCTAGAATATGCTATAGAATGCGTGGGATATTTAACGACAAACAAGTTGAATAAAATGAATTCCTCACCCAATGTTAATTGATTATTCATGAGAATCAATTTCGTTTTCGAAGATAAAAGTATCACATCGGGAGAATAGAATGCTCTAAGTGATCTTGACCCTTGACCACGTTCCTAGAAATTGATAACATACACTGTTTTCCCAGCCATCTGTTGAATATGTATTAGGTCTCATCTGTTCCGAAACAGGAGGTTTTCTCTCTACGTAAATGAGCCGTCAAGATGGTGACGAGCTACAGGACTCCTAACTGTAAATTTCGCTCTTCAAGTAAGCTTACTTTTACCCATGAGCATACAAAGGTGTTATAAATAAATAATTTGTGAAAAAAAGGACAAAAATTCAGAAACTATTTATTTTGAGTGGAATTTCACCCTTGATAAATTAAATGAAACACTCCTTCCGGACTTTGTTTTACAGAATTTTCGATATACACCAGCAGTCGCGTGTCTTTTTCCAAGAAATGTGATCGGACTTTATCTGACAGATACACCTGTATATGTTGCTAAAATAAACAAAAAAAATATTAATAAAAACATAATTTTAAGCAGAAAGAAATAGCAATAAGTCAAATTCTTTGATATTACATACATATTTTATTGTTTACAAAAGAATTAATGCATTTATAATACTCATGAGAGTTAAGTATGCAAAAGGGAATAATCAAAGTTTCATGATCGATAATCATTAGTTTTATCACTAAATATAGCTTAGTCGATTAAAAAAGTAAGTTTCTTATTAATCTACATTTTAACCGTTCGATTCATTTCCACATTCCTGAGAGCAAATAAATACACAGTATATAAATACACAGCTGCAAATATAAGTTTGAATCACAATTTTTGCATGAATATCCAGCTAAGCGTATTTTCTTCTGTATTCGACAAAGCTTATGCTTTTTACGAGAAGAATTATCCTTGTCATTGCTGTTATTAACTTCCTTTTTTTAAGATAATTTTTCCTTCGGCACGATTTTTTTCAAGCGTACGGAAGTGGATATTGGCAGACTGTTGTATCTGGGAGATATAATATAGTTTAACACAGTAAAATTGAGAATAAAAATTTTAAAAAAGGAATAAAAAGTTTTCATTTTAATTTAAAAAACACAAAACACAAAATGCGATACAAAAAATGTGAAAGTAAGAAATACTTAAAAAAGTAGTCGCATTGTATTTCACAGATAAATCTATAACAATTGCCTTTTCAAATGTCAGAGTTGGAGAGCGGAAATGACAATAAAATTCCATATAAAACTAGTAAGATAACAAAAAATAATTTCTTCTCAGATATAGCACCATCGAGTTATTGGAAAAAAAAATTATCAGGTATCTGTTAGATAAGGTGCGACTAACAGAATATTAAGGAATTATATCATTTTGTTTTTATATTGTTATTAATAATTATCATTACATATAAAATTATTTCTAATAATGTTATTCTAAGTGAAGGTGTTTCATTTCTCTTTGTTTTGGTGACAAATGTTTGATATCATATTAATTTAAATAAAACTGAATGAAATGTGTCAGTTAATCTTAAAATATTTAAATATAAATTTCATTTCGTTTTTTTTTCGTACATTTATGTTATGATGCTGTTAATATATATGATATATA
Source organism: Argiope trifasciata (assembly GCA_026543055.1). Classification (NCBI taxonomy): domain Eukaryota; kingdom Metazoa; phylum Arthropoda; class Arachnida; order Araneae; family Araneidae; genus Argiope; species Argiope trifasciata. The sequence goes on from JAPMOQ010045390.1 coordinate 4,653,996, forward strand.
TAATACTAGCCGCCTTTGACGACCAGCTAGTTCGCCATGAGTAATGCATTCTAAAATTTCAATTATGGATTTCGCAATCTTTAAAACTTCTCAACTAAATATATTTGAGCTTCGAACTTCGATATTCACGTAACTCATATTATTATATAGTCTTGCGATTATTTGTTCATTGTACTATATACCTTTTTGAATTGCAATCAGCTGTAATGAAAATATGTGGAAAATATCATATCTTATATTTATTCCAAATTTATATTTGTGAAAAAAATATAAATAAAATATTTGCATAAAAATTCATTTTTTTTTTTTTTTTTTTTTTTTTTTTTTTTGTTAAAATACTGGAACCATTGAAAGTTAATTCTTTTATACCTTTAACTTAATGTAAAAAACATGTTCGAGCAATAATATTTTGGAAACATACAGCGGGAAAAAAGTCAAAATTTCGCTTGATTTTTAATTAAATTAAAATTCTATTTAAAAATTTAAAAAAAAATCGCTCCGAGGTGCAAAGTATTGACATACCAAATTCGGTAGCTCTATTTGGAAAGTACTTGCCTGTACAACACAAACACACATTGGACTTTATTATAAGTATAGATAAACTATTTTCTGTATCTTATAATAATATTTCAGATTGGTCATAAATAGTTGACATCTCATTAAGTGTGTATTGTATTACTTTCTTTGTAGTATTGTATGTATGCTGAGTATATATTGGAAATAAAATGAAATTGAGTTTTTTGATTCCAAAAGCAAGGCGAATATGTAAGGACCGGATAATATTACGAAAATGTTTTGTTGTTTTATTGCATATTTAATATAATAATGAGAAATATATATTCTCAGATATTTTAAAATATGCTGAATAAATGCCAAACATATAAAATATCGTTGTTAAATACACTCTCTAGATATATGGTGTCAAATCCAACTTTGGTGACAAATCAGAGTACCTTTCTGTAACTTCATGACGAATATGGTGACAATAATGAAAATTATTGAAAATACTAGACTCCCCGTTTAAATTTCAGCTGTATAATTTTGTTTAATCAACTACTATTTTGCTTCAGCTAGTACGTAAGTAAAAATGAAATTAATTTTGTAATGCGCTTCTTCTTAACATAAGAAATCTGTTATTTGTTCTAAAATGGGTCTTATAAAATAGATTTGTATATAGTGATGAAATTTATTTTTTGCATGCTTTATGTAATTTTAATTTCAATGTGTAAATTAAAAATATCTTCTCTTAAAAATTTGTTTTTAGAATTCTCTCTAAATAATATAAATATCCGGAAATTGTAATCAGAAAGGGTTTTATGAAATACTTTATAACTTTTAAAGCCAATTTTTATATGTCAACATCAATCACGTTGCCGAGTTATTATTCGTAAATTCCATAATTTTAGGAAATTCTAATAAAATAATTGATTTTAAAAGACATTTAATAAGTTAAATGATTATATTAAAGCAAATAATAAGAAATAAATTGTTTGATTAATTCTTTGTTTCTAGACGTGATTGTAAAGGAGTCGAACCTTTTATTCTTTTACATATATTTATCCCTGTCTCTCCTCGTTTGCGTGTGGTAATATATGGATTAAACCATTTGACTTACACCTGAGAAATTCAATAATAAGTATACACTTTGGATATAAGTATATGATTTGTTATTGTAGTGGAAGCTTTATAATCCAGATAACATCCTTAAGAATCAGTAATCACTTTAGTCCTGAGGTCATATTGTCTGGCAACGTATCCTGAGATCACGAGTTCGATTCAAGATATTGCCAATCGCAACATTAATTTTTGTTTATAAAATATTATGTAATTGGCACTTTGTGAATGTTTGCAATAATTCCTAAAATATTTTGGTCTCATACTGACTTTTAGAACTTTTTGAAAATCATAACGATGTGCTCTTAATCTTTATTTATATAAATTTATTTTTCTTTATATTAATTAACAACCATGCAATTTTATTCTTCAATGATAAGGAATTTCTAAAAAAATATTATTTTATGTGAATTTTAACAAAATATTTCTTTGTTACAAGGAAGTTAATCAATTTATAATTTCATGAAAGATTTAATGGTCTCATTTATTTCTATTATTGCTGTTTAATGAAGATTGTTTATGCATTTCATCTACCAATTTATTTAAAAAATAAATATCTAAAGCTACATATCCACAGTACTGAGTAAGCAATTAGACGATAGTTTATACGAATGATACGTTTTGAGTTTATAATGGTGTTATTGAACTTTCCTCTATTAAAAACGATTTTTTTACACAATGATTGGAAAAATTAAATTGATATAATGTACGTTAATGCTTAAAAATAAATTGTTAGTGAATTAAGGAAATCTCGAAGTGCATGATGAAATATTGCAAATATTTCCAGACAACCAACTAGTCGCCAGAACAGCTAATTCTAATATAGTTCTCAATAATAAACGATAATAAATTGTGCTGCCACCTTGAGCATTGGCTGGCATCTGTCATGACAGATAAAGTACCACATAATATTCATAGCATTAATAAATAGTTATTCATATTGAACTATGATATTTTTTTAGGCGTCTGTCTTTCCATTACAATTTTATATTGTATAACCTATTGTTTGCTTCATAAAATGCCTCTACTACATCAATTTTACTGTTTGAAGTCGTTTAATGATCGGAAAGAATTTATCAGATACATCTTTTTTTGATTTAATTTATTATAAAGAACTTTACTTAATATCATATACAGAAATTCAAACAATTATTTTTAAAAAGCCGTGTCATTTTTAAATTTATGTATATTTGAAATCCCTGAGTTTCATGGGTTCTTATTTTTATTCAATAATATAAATTGAAGACGAAAAATTACGAAGAGAGATAACGCAAGAACTTTATATAAATTATTTTATGACAAATAAAGTAAAATTTTTCCCCAGATTCATTGTCGAAAAACGAATGTATTTAAAATCTTTCACTTATATGTTTGCATTTGGATAACATTAAGTTTATTTTAAATAATAATACATATATAACATAAATTGAGTAACATTACTTATATAATAAACTTGTGATTAAGTTATATTATTAGGAAAAATTAATGTTTATTTGCTACTGTATGTATTTGTACGCACTCTCAATGTCAGATCATTTATATTAAATCTATCAAAATTGAACATGAATACATTGGAAGATTAAAACGGACAGCTTGAAGCAATTGGTTTTTGAAACTTTAATTATAATTTTTATTTAAAAAATTGATGCGCATTTTAAATTTTTACTGCAGTTATTTCAAACAATGTTAAGATATAAGAGTATTTTTAAAACATATAATGATTCAAAAATGTCTTTTCAATTGTGACAGTTTCTGTACAGTATATTTTATTATCATAAATTCCTTTAAAATATTTTTAATTCCTTTTACTTTTTTTGCAACAAAACATTTCATTGTTGATATAATCCCCAAATTGTTCCGATTTATAATTCATGGTTATTCATGAGTTATTTTCTCATTACCGATTATCAAAAAATGAGCATATGGATTATTTTTCAGTACTGAGTAGGTTTTAGTAAATTATTATTTTAATAACTGATTTCAAATTTAGTAGTTATTTTTATAATTAAGTTTTAACTTCAGTTTCAAGCAATCATAAAAAATTTAAGAACTCTTATTTTTAAATATTTTTTGTCCATCAAAATGTGAAGTTAAATGTTCATAAAAATTACAAACGATCCAACGAGGAAGCAAATAAGAACAAGCTGCATGAAATATTTTACAAAACGTTTTGATAGTCAGTCATCCTGAAAAAACCAAATGATTGCTGAATGCGGCTGAAGTAAAATTGATTCACTACATTTGCTGGAATACATAGTATTCTAACAATATATTTAATCAAAATTTTTCTAAAGCTGTTTTTCGGAATATGGGAAAACCAATTCAAGTGCAAGCAATCTTCAACCCTCTTTTTAATTCAACAAGATGCTTAAATGATTCAGAAGCACGCTCACTGCAAATGACACGACGCATTGAAAATTATCCTAAAGTAATTACGGTAGGAAATTCCTTTTCTTACTGGTTTAAACAATTTTAAATAAACTTTTATAGTGTTCCCTCGTCCGAATAAACGAAACGTCATATTGCATTAATAATAGATAAATAATTATGAATAATAGTGAAATTAAATAAAAAGGTCATTAAAAATCCTGTAAACTAAAAATAATTATAAATTAGTCAGTTTATTCTTATATTGCTGGATATGCAGATGAATGGCTTTGAAATGTTTAATTTTTAATTTTTGTCATAAACTTATAATTTCTTTAAATTTCTGACTTTATTTTCTAATTTTTGAGATAATTTCTCCTTTTTGGAAATTGGTTAAATTGCTTTTATGTTGAAATTTAAATATGAAAATTATACTTTCAGAAGTATCAACTTATATCAAATATTCAAAGTTTTATGCATGCATCAAGCTTAAATTAAATTCATTAAAATCTTGATAAATATTAATATATGTTAAAAAAATTTTAACTTTCAGTTTGGTTAAATTTAAAACAAAAAATATATTTGTCAGGAGATCTGTTGCATGATCTCCTGATCATCGTTTATGTTGTTTAACAGCTTGTTGAATTGTTGTTAACTTTTATAAAATATTAAGTGATTTGGTTATAAAATTATTTTTTCCTCTTTGGGAGCTGTAAAATTATTTTATAGCAATGAAAAAATGAGCACTAGGATAGACTATGGTGACTGACCAAAACTGGAGACTTTGAGAAGGCAATTTCACCATTCTTTAGGGATTTCTTTTTCGATAATTCTTTATAGAATCCGAATATCAATAACTTCAGATCGAATCCCTCATTCAACCTTGACATGCCGTGATAAAGCTGATTGGGGCTTATTATTCCGAATATATAAGAGTGTTAGATTTCCTTGTTAAAAGCAACACACAGTGATATACTGCATCAAGATATACTTACATTAATCAGATGCTATGTCAAAATGGTTATTCTATTTATGGAAGTCATCACTCAACAAAGGAGTAAGAAATTTGAAGGATTGAAATTACATAATTTCTTTGATCACAGAAGCTTTAAACCTGAACCCGAATGAGAACTGGTGAGACTTCTTCAAGCTTTTTCTCTACTTACATCGATCATCAATCAACCGTGCTGGCATCGGTAAAGCGTCTTCCCAGTGACCTGGGATTCTCTGCTTCGATTGCAGATCCGGGCATGGTTGTTCTCCCCGTTTATTCTATTTGTCAAATATGCAAATGAGCTCCCTCCACCCATAAAAAGAGGTTGTGCAAGCGAATGTTTGTGTGTATCATCTTTATTTCAGCTAGAAGTCAGACTCCTGCCGTCGAATGCTTGGATATTTTTATCCTCAAAAGCCATTGCATTCCTTTTCCGCGTTAACACGACACGACATCATCATCATTAATCATCATTGTGACTATGAGTTACTTTCCGGTCACCTCATTTATATTTATATTAAAAATATTCTAGCATTTTACTAAAATAGTTTAACACTATGATAAGGAATTGTAGGATCATAAATTATCAGTTTCATAGCAATAAATTTTAAGTAAGAAACGTAAATAGTAATATTATTGTCATTGTTAGACCCGAAAAGAACGACAGAGTTAAACTAGACTAAAGAGATCAGAACGTTTTACATAGAGAGCCAATAAATCAAACTTCTATAGTACATATAAAATAAATATCTTTAAAAAAATGTGCGCCTGTAAATAATACATTAGCCTTAATGTGTAAATTTAATTTTAGTTTTTAATAAGTAAATTTAATTTTTAAATTTAAATTTTATTTTATATGTATTAAGGATTTGGAAGAAATATTCAGAAATAAAAAAATGGAACTAATAAACATATTTTTATTACTGAATTTTGCTTAGACTTATTTTTATTTGCACTTCAACACGTTCATTCTTAAAAAAATTAAATCGCATGCAGTGTGCATAAAAATTATAGTTTTCTTTCAGATATGAAGTCAGAAAAATGGATGCTTGCAAAGGTTTTTATACAAAATGTATTATTTTTTTAAAAACATAATATAGCTTTTTAAAAATTAATATGATTTTTCTTCCAACAGTGTCTTAAATTGTTGCTATATTTAAAATAATTTTTATATTGAATTTCAAATGTTATGCGGCGATTGATGAAAGCAAAATATGTCATCAGTATATTAAAATGTTTTTGTAAAAATTGCGTTTATTCCAAAATAACTGCATTTGGCTCTCCGGTTTTTATTTTGGAAAAAAAAAACAAATAACTAAATAAAAGTTTTGAACACAATTATCTAATCGCAGAATTTAATTGCAATTTCATAAATCTGAATTTTTTAGCATCTTGTTCAATTTGACTTAATATTAATAATATATGCATATGTTTATATTTTAATTTTAATTACAAATTTAATTTTAAAGGTATAGTTTAAATCTGTTTACATCTGACTTTGAAATTATTTTTATGACCACTAGAACAATGTTATAAATAGAAATCCGTTGGTAAATCGGCCATTCATCATAAATTGCGGTGTAAAATCCAACATTTTATTCTTAAATTTTAATGCGCTTTAATTTTTCATGGCTTGGCATGTAGTTAATAGAAATTCGTCACAATAGTAACTAAAAGGCTATGTCAGAACTCTTTTCTAAATATAAAAGAGTTTCTCCAAGAATTTCTTCTCAATTACCTTTGAAAGTTTCTGAAAGAGAAATATATTACGGGATAATTTTTTTTTTAAAGAATTTCAATGGAAATAGTTATATAATGAAACTTCCGAACTATCTGTTATCCATTGCTGCATAAAATTCTAAATTCTTGAATAAATTTAATACATGCTCAGAAAAGTTTAATGGAGCAGAATCTTGTTGAGTGAGAGCTGCATATTTTTAAAATATATTTAAAGGAAATTCTCGTTAAAAAAGAAAAATAATCACCTTTCCTCATTTATAATCCTCGAAAATATTTCTCCCTGAATTGTGAGATTCGAAATCTAGTTAAAGAGTTCGCAGGAAAATCCATTAAAATGCCTTTTCAAGCCCGATGAATGAAACTTCGTATAATTAAGAAACTTGAATATTTTTATTGGTTATAGCTTAGAGATTTTATTTTTGTATTATTTGAGTTGAGTTGAATTTCTTTTCGAAAATTCATTTTCTTCTACATTTTAATCAATATTATGTAACACGATTTCTTTGATTATAATTATATATAAGCCATTGAAACTAAAATTCTTTAAAAATCCATTATCTGTAATGCGATATGAAAAGCACTTTTTGAGTACGTATATTTGTTTGTTAATTTAGAATAATTATTCGTTATTTCTTATAAATAAAATTAAACTCTATTTCAAAATTTTCACAATGTATTTTTTATGTAATGATTTTAATAATTATGTCTTTTTCTGCAACTTCTTCTGAGAGCAAAAGCTTACCATGACAACATTTACATGCAGAATTTAGTTAAATTATGGAAATGAATAAATTTGTCAATAACGAATTTTAAGTTTTTCTGTTCTTAATGTCTTATTTTTATTGTAAACTCATTGAAAGAATATGTTTTCATATTTAAAAATTAAATACATTTTTTTGGAATTAAATACAAAAAATATCAAGAAATTTATTTGCAGAGTGTTCAAAATCTAAAAGAAATATTTTAAGAAATGTAAAGCAAATGCTCTTTATAAATTTACAGTGAATACAGATACTTTTTGATGAAGTTGTAGAAATCTTTCTATTTGAAACTTTTTCTCATACTTATTCAGGATATAGCAAATGATTATAAATTGGGTGTTATTCAAATATATTTACGAATATTTCAAATTTACATTGAGTATATATTTTTACATTTAAACATAAACATTTTGAATCAAATACATAATTATTTCAAAGAAAGACAATAAATATTATGTTAGTTAAAAGTTGGTTAAATCAAAAATGAAATAAATTTAAGTGTAATATTAGTTAGAATTCTTACTGTTAATTCATTTTGATGCTGGTGCTGTGCCTTGGGAATAATATCTGAAAAATAACGTAACAAAATATTGTAGTATAAATTTATAATATTGCTTCTCTGCCGCATTTGTGTTAACGAAGGGATATATTCAAATGTATTCAAACTATATCAATACTGAAGATCAAAAACACCCGTTGAGTTACAATTCATTCATGTAAAGCTTTAGATGAGGCATAAAAATATTAATAACATATCAATAATTGCTTAGTATTTGTCTACATGATTTTATTTATAATATAGTCACTATATGAATTCACATTGTCATAAAGAACCAGAATAATGAAATCTTTAAAATATGCGAATCAATGTTTAAACCAGTATAAACAAAGACTATTTTTCTACTTTGGGTGCAGACTGTTAAAAGATCAGAACTAGGTTTCATAGTTTTTGATTCTAAGGAAATGAAGTAAAATATTCACTCATTGAAAATCTATGAAGATATCTAAAAGAGGGCCTGACCATTTCCAATTAATTTTAAGAAATAAAGCAAAATACATTCAAGATTGAAAAATATATAGCTTGTAGGAAAAGAGAATCAGATCAGCCATTCAAATACTCGAAATTTTCAACAAATACAAGAATAATCACAGGGAAATATGGATCTTAGTATTCTCTATTCATAGAAATTTCAAAATAGAAATAAAACTTGAAAAGGGATTTGCAATTCTTTCATATAATGATTAGAATTTGTTTTGTTACTTCTGCTCTTTTGTTTTTTCCATTTTTAAATAAATTAATTATTATTGAAACTCTAGAAAATTTTTACGCTGTTTTGAAATCTTGGATATTGAATTAATATTCATAATCTCTTGTGTAAATTTTCTTTTAACTTTGAAATCAAACAAGTTCTTCATATTTAAAATAGTATTATAGTCATGATTTTCTACAATTTTATGAATATATAGAAATAATGTTTTTACATCCATTAGTCTTTATCAAAATATTCAATATCGTTTAAGTTTCAGCACTGAAATATGCCTTGATAAAATCCAAATAAAGCAAATCAAATTTAATCTTTATCGGATGATAAATCATGATAATATAGAAAAAAAATTATACTATACGCTATTTTAATTATGTATATTAATTGTATTTGAAGCTATATGCTGTCTAGTTTCAGAATATATTTTTAAATAACAGAATATTAGAACCAAATTTAATTTCGTATTTACTGAAATTTATCAAAGAAATGTGGTACAGTTAAATTAAGCAGTGATTTGGAAAGAAAATAAAATTCTTCAAAATATTAATAATGAAGCAATATATATTTTGAATCTTGAAACTCAATTGCTTAAAGCGCGATATCTTTTATAATTTTACTTTGATTTTGAGAGATCAAACCAATAGTTTTACTGAAAAATCAAAACTTTATGGTGTTAATATTTTCTATTTTTTACGCTAAAGTATTTTTGAAATGAAATATCAATTATCTAGTACTTAAAAGAATAATATTTAAAATGTAGTTGAGTTTCGATACATTAAAGACTCTAATATTTGACCATTGCCATTTAGTAAGAATATATATAGTTTGATAAAACTTGAATTAATTATATGCAATCTCGCCTTTTAAAACAATTAATAATCTGGATCATCTTATTTTTTTAATTCAAATAATAATTTTCAAAAATATATTAAATAAATTACAACAAAGTTAATTTATAATGAAATATAATATAATACCTAATATCAAATGATCATATCAAATATCGATTATAAATTATCAATAAGTCCTCTGACCACTTTAAAAGATTATATGCCAGCATTAGGTATTGAGTAATAGATTGATGATTGATAATTTTTCAAGAGAATTTTAGCTACTTAAATATTTTTCTTTTATAAAGTCAAGCGTATAGCTATTACCCTAAGGTAAGCTTTAAATTTCGCTAGAGACAATTGATATTAACTCTCTGATAAATTACTAAAATCTATAATGTTCACACTTACTCACTTCACACAGAAATCTTACATCAGATGTATTTTTCAGAAACGTGCAACGGATTTCAGCACTAATAATATCGTACGGACGAAAATACTTACACTGAATCCTAACCTTTACCATTTCAATTCAACTCCTGATAATATTCATGGAATTCTAAATGAGATGGAGCTGTTGCAGGGTCCAAACAGTGATGCCTGCAGTTGGTACGAAGTAATGATCAAGTTGGAGTTAGGTATAAATCCCATGTGACTTTATTTCTGGTGATAATTCCATTATCACTTGGATACTTTCTCTAGGAAAACAAAAACATATATACGAAACATTCAAAGAAAAAAAAGGTAAATCTCAGAATGTTACAGGTGATAATTTTATTACGGTGTAATTTTTAACGACTAATCCTTTTATTCTCTAATAAAGCTATTCTTAAATGAGAAAACTGTATGATTATCTGATTGCACAATATTTGCACTTCTTTATAGTTTTTTTTATTATTCAAATAATGTTAGAAGGTTAAAGCACCTTTATTGTCGATATGAATTATATTTGATAAATATTACGAATACCACTTGTAATTATCAATAGCTATTATCGACGTGACTCAGATTGCTCTTATTGACTCACAATGGATATTCAACAAAACATGCGTCGATATGAGTAAAACAATCATTTATAATCAACATCTGTCAAAATGCAGGTTTTAGCATCATAACGAGAAATATTTATGGTGATCAAATACCAATATCTATAATCAATACTTTTTTCATTCAAATTTAATCTTTCAATTGAACTCATTAACACTAACAATTTTTTATCCCTCCGATAATCTGTAAAAAAAGGCAATAATTTTAAAATGTTCATTAATAGAAAGATATTACGATAATAATGAATTTCCTTTCAATAAGTTCAAAATTATACAAAAAAAAATTAGTTGTCAATTTCCAGTATAAAATTGCATAACAACCCAATTGGCATTATTCAAAATACAATTTTTAAGAATATATTTAATAATTTTGTAAAATTCCTTTTTGCACAGTAATATATGGGGAAGCATCTGCACAAAATTGTCTCAACTAGTATTTTCCGAATTAATTTACTTAAATTCTTGTTAAAAATGCCATTAAATGTAAATGCACAGTCATTATATTTAGTGCAAATATACTTTATCTATATATTTTATATTTTACCTGTATTTTTAATTCATTATAAGTTCTGTATCTATCAAATTGGTAGCTATAGGTAAAGAGCTCCGCTCTGAGGAGTTTAAAAACACTCAAATGCAAACAAACATGTAGCAATTTTTACATTATTATAAGTAAAGATAGTACATGAGTTTTGTTATATAAAAATAAATATAACTATAAAGTTATTTACATAATAACTCATGTATAGCAATGGCAACGTGATTACACAGTATAACCATGACATTCATAAAAAGAAACATTTTGCCATCTGCTTCTAATTTTCAGAAGCAATTTTTGAATTTTCGTAAATTTAAGTATTGATTAATTTTAAGGGAACAACTATAATTTAAAAAAGTGCATTTTAAACCTTTTTTTTCTTATTTATAATGAAGATAATTCATAAAGATAATCTCAAAAAACAATATTAACACCAAACAGAAAAAAAAAGGTTTTCATGTATGATTCTCCATCGTAACAGCTATTCAAACATTAAATTGTTTTTTTCGAAAACTGTTGCTTACATTTCATAAATGTTATATAACTGCTATTTATATAGATCGTCCTCACAGAACTAATGGAGATGAAGATATTTTATAGTTATTATTCTGTTGAAAATACTGAATTATTAATTCAGTATTTTCTCGTTAATGGCAATAAATTTATTTTTACTTTGATTAGAATGTAAAAAAAATATATATATTTTTTCCCTGCTTTGAATTTTATTTAAGATCATACGTTTATCATATTGTTAAACTATTTCTATATTCATTATTAAAAAAAAGCAAAACTGCAAAAAATAATAGTGATCGATCGATCGAAAATTATAATACGATTGATACAAATAATAAAAAATTTTGATCAAAGATTCAGCAAACTCCATTCATAGGAAAGCTGTCACTTCATTAGGTTATCTATACTTATAGTAAAGCTGAATGTGTGTGTGTGTGTTGGCCCTCTACAAGCCAGATCATTGGATCTACAGCTACCAAATTTGGGACATCTATATCTTAGAGGTCGGGAATGTGGAGGAGAACTTTTTCAGAATTTTTAATTAGAATTTGAATTAATTAAAAATTAAGCAAAATTTCGACGTTTTTCTACAACAACTTCCGAAAATATTATTGCACAAAGTTGATTTTTACATCAAGTTAAAGATAAAAAAAAATTAGCTTTCTAATAATACCAGTATTTTAAAATTTAGCTTAAAGTACTATTTTTAACAAATTTTTAAAGAATTTTTTAAATATATTTTTCAATAATATATTTCAGACAAAACAATAAAATTTTAAAACAAACGATAAATAATAAACGATAAAAGGAGAAAAAATAGCTTTTATTAAACTGTTGCTATTATACTAACTGAAGCTCATTAAAAAATAAATTAACTATGACTGCAAATTAAATTTTTTTAAAATGTAACTCTCAATATGTGATTGAATGAAATTAAATAAATATCAAATGTTATGTTTTCTAAAAAATAAATACAAGACAAAGGTTTCTATGATCGTTTGCAATATCTATATCATTAATTTAGTAAATCAGCATTTTTTAATGATAAACATGTATAAATTTATACAGGATACAGATTCAAATTCGTGCCAAATGGCTAATTTGAGCATGTTATGAATGTACCAATGATTGCCGTCATTTTGACAAAAAATGAAATTGAATAATTAAATGAATTCTTATTGCAAATTAAACCGAGAAAAGTGTGATGTTCAACACGTGTTTAAAAAGAAACGTAATGTTATCGAACGAATATAAAATGTGATATTTTCCACATGACAACTTATTGCGAGTCAGAGAGTTATATAGTGCAATGAGCAAATAATCGTAAGGCTTCTTTAATAATTATAGGAGTTACGTGACTTTCGAAGTTTAAGTATATATGGCACAGAAATTATAAATAGAGGAATGCACATAAGTATTTAATTGAAAATTTTAGAACGTATTAGTCTTGGCGAACCCAGTGGTCGCCAAAGGCGGCTAGAGCAAAATAAATTAACTCAATTAACAAAATAAATTAACTAAAAATAATTTACATACAGGTTAAGCAATTAAATAAGAGTTACGAGCCAAATTCAGAATGAAATTCGTCAATAGATAGACCACTATGTGTCGGACTGCTTTCCACAAGAGTTTTAGCAAAATAATTCAATGCCGAAATTACAATGATTTAATAAAAAACATTTTGGTATGAAATATTTTGAAAGTAATTAAAGTTTTGTGTCA
>JAPMOQ010045390.1:4667485-4677932 GCA_026543055.1 Argiope trifasciata
ATACAAAGCTTTTTCAGTTGTCAAAATTATTGTCATGATTATTATGAAGTAAACACTTCATCGATTTATAAAAGGATTTAAACATGCTATTTTCGTACGATCTCATAAAATATTTAGATTTTAGATTTTATTTAAGAAATGGGAAATCGCTATTTCTTGAAAAATCTCCACCATACAAGTTACATTTTATAGTTTTATGTCGGATTGTTTGGACAGTAGAGCTCCATAATAGATACATTCAATTTTTTTATTAGTAGAGATAAAATGTATTTATTGGGAAAGTAATTGCATATTTTTACTAAGCAACAATAGAAGAGTATTCTTCTCGAAATTTGTAGAAAAGAGGAAAATCAATGACATTTTTTCAGACACTATTCAGAGTAGCAAAAGTATTGTTTCCTAGGTACTGTTATTGAATTTCCTTTTACTCTGGCATTCATTGTCTACAACGAAGTAATTAATAATCCTCGTAATAATGTTCTATAAGAGTTAATCTTGTTTGTTGCAAGACACCCATTAATAATAAACAACACACTTTAATGTTAAAGAAAATGTGTATTAAATGTGATGTTATCATAACATTCCTTTCAACAGACTAATAATGGCAAATCGAGTATAACAAGAAAAGAGAATGTATCAGTTAGCCCTTTAGAATAAAGAATAAATGATGACTGATTATGAAATGCGGCTTTGTATGTAGTTCATCAAAATACTTAATAGTCTGTTTTGCACCACCCTACATTTTTTTTCTCCAAACTTCATGAGTCATTAGAATTTATTAAAAAGTAATTATTACTGATTTCAACAAAAGTTGTAAATCCAATTAATTGGTAAATATCTTTTTTACTAATAAATTTGGAAACAATGCAATAAAACAAAAGAATTTCGTTTAAAATTGATAAAAACAGTACACGCGAGTGAAGTGCATTCCTTAATCTTGTTCTAAATTTCTGATACTTTAACTTTTAAGAAACAAACTTTTCTAAATAAGATTTTGTCTAAACTGAATTATCTGAGATGAACTCTCTTTTTATTTCCTTTGAACTTTTGAATCAACAGCTGAGTAAAAGTTTACAAATTATGAATGAAAACATTTTTGATCAAAATTCATTCATTTAATTAGAAATATCAATAAAGAATAATTAAAGTTTTCTCTGGATGTGCTGAATTTTTATGATGGTTAATTTTACCATATACGTTAATTACCTGAAATTTTCTCAGCATAGCTTATTTTTTAAATAATACTGCACAAAATAATTAATACGCTTATGTACATTTGTCTTTCTTCATAGTATAATTAATTTTTACGTGACGATCATAATGCAATAAAATATCATGAAATGTTGACTCTGCTCTCTAATTTCAGACGAATTCCTTCGAATCTCCTACCGAAGACAAATATCGGGTGAGAAACATTTGTCATTACTTTGTGTCCTTGGAAGAAATCGCTGTCACTAGAGAATTGCACCCATGTCGAAACTTAGTAATTAGCACAAAAGGCTTAATCTTCCCAAAGCAAACTTTGGAGTTAATGAAATAAAATTGAAAGAAACTTTTGAAATGTTCTGTCTTCCTTGATTAAAATCAATTCCTTTGAATCTGTTACAGTTAACTAATTAGGTATTTCTAGAAGAAAAACACAGTGAAATGAAACTAAGGAATGTAAATATATGCTTTGAGTTTTAACTGTTTTTATAACATTTGATTCTAAGTAATAAAACTATATAACTCGAAATAAAAAATATTAATTATAAAATAGTTCAATTTTTGAAAATATCACCGAATGTTATTTTTATATGGGTCCAGACCTATAGACGCTCAATTATATGACGAATATCTTTTTTTCAAAATTTTATATTTACTCATATTTTAGATGAAAAATCTATGCACCAAATTTTATTTACCTACCTCTTTGTGTTCTATAGTTATCGAATTCACTTTTACACAAACATCCAGGTAACCAGATTTCTTGTGAATGTAGCTCTTTCAAATTGATATGAATTTACGATCGATGTATCACTTTATATTTTATTAAAAGTTTTATTCTTCCGTCTTCTATTTATAAAGAAATTGCTACTTTCTTGTAGTAACTTATTTGACTTGTAGAATTACTTGAAGTATTTTTATCTTTGTATTTATGTATGTATGTTATATTAAGCTTCACAAACAAAAAGCAAAATGATAAATAAATGATTAACTCCTAGTAATTCACATCGCATGACTTCTTCACCGGTCATGACAGGAATGAAAAGAATTAAGAAAAAAGTTTTGATTTATCAGTCACCGGATTTGTACCAAATATATATGTAGTTCATAATATATATTATAGTATTGCACAAATACGCAAAATATTGTTAATATAAGGTAAGTAGATTTATAATCACTTACTTCACCTGTTAGTTAATAGCTTAAAGTATAGCATATAATAATTTGATAAATCATTCTATAAATTGCTTAACACTGACAGATATATCGATGCCCACGCCAATAAAATGAATTTCATTCTTACAAACTTTAAAGCTATTTCAAGGATCATGGAAATTATACTTCAAATCAAATCATCTTTGTATCCGTTATATCGGTTGTCATACATTCTCACAAATTTTTCAATAAAATGGAGATCTAGATGTTCTATTTTCTTATATCACTTAAAATGATACATTTTCATTAATTAACAAAATAAATTAATGAGGCAAATTATATTCATTTAATAAGCTTAATGGATTCCTATAAGTCTACCTCATTATTGAAACTATTTTAATATACTATTATTAGGAAAAAATGCCTTCTAGAAATAGTTAACTGGATGTTCCTATTATCATTAGCCAAACTTGCATAGATTTCAAAAATAGGATATATCAGCATAATATATGATCGACTACTTGACCAGAAACTTTGGAACTAAATAGAAGGATCTTATTCAACAAAAATTAGTTGCCACATTAACAACATGCGTAATTTAAGTAATTTAGCATTTCCAAGAATACTTACGTGTGAGTAAAATGGTTTGACCAGTTCTACGTGCTAAAAATGATAGCGGCATAAAGAAATTGCTGTTGCAATGCAATAATTATGAAGAAATAAAGACTTTATGAATTCTCATTAGCTTAAGTTATTTTTTTAGTATAATTTTTGTGTGTATAGTTTCTTTTGGAGACATATTTCTTTGTCTGATGTATGTTCATCTGCTATTCACTATCAAATCTATCTTTTGCATTTCTATAATAAGTTAACAATACCAAATTTTAAAAGCATTTGTCGATAACTGTTTTAATTATTAAAGATGAGATCAATTTATTATTTAATAATTTCTGCAACAATTAAACCGAAAGATAATGAAATATATATGTTAATATAATAAAACGCATATGTTTCAGATTACCAGTTAAATACTTTAATTCGTATCATTCAAAATATAATGAATTTAAATTTAGATACTCATATACAAAATATCAGCAGATGATTGTGTAATCTAATCATCAAAGATAAACATCACAAGTTTGAAACTCGCGGCATTTATTCATTTCGCCTTATAGCAACACTCGCCGGAATAGCAACACTCGAGAAATGATTAGATACTTTGTTGATTCATCTGCAAAGAGTTTCCAAGGGATATTTATCAACATGGGATTTCTGTTTGCTCAAAACTGTGCAATCAGTAACCCTAATCCTTTCAAATAAAGAAAGTATTAGAGTGCTTCAACTAACACTATGCTCGTGCAAACCTTTATGTGTGGAAATATAGGATTGTATGCTTTATACAAACATATATATATATATATTAGCCGCCTTTGGCGACCAGCTGGTTTGCCATGAGTAATGCGTTCCAAAATTTTCAATCAAATCACATATTCATTAGCCAAAATTTAAGAAATAGTTGAAGTTAAAAGATTCATTTAATAGTAGTTAAAGAGTCGGTAACTTTATTCGGAAAAACTTTTTGAGTTTAATGCTCTAATAATTTATAGATTATGCTTCCAAAATATTAAAAATGTTTTTTTCCGTGATATTGCCAAAATGTTAAATATGTTTTTTAAAGAAAGTGAAGAAAGAAAAATTATTGAATTAATGATAAAGTTATTGCAAACGATTATAGAAATATGCCATCAAGTCGAGATTTCAACGCATATCCTGTCTAAATTCAATCAGGTTTACCGTAAATCAAGATAATTTATGGAATTAATGATATACATATTGCAAACGATCATAGAAACCTTTGCTTTGCATTTATTTTTTTAGGAAATATCACATATATATATTTTATTTTATCCAGTCACGTGTTAAAAGTTGCATTTCTTTAGACTTGATTTACGATGATAGTTTTTTTTTATTGGAACTTCCGGCATTCTTTTATTTTATCCAGTTACGTGATAAAAACATAGTTAAAATATTTATTTAAAAATTCGTTAAAAATAGAAATTTACGTAATAAATTTAAAAAACTGATACCGTTAGAAAGATAATTTTTTTATCTTTAAATGTATATAAAAATCATGTTTCTGCAATAATATTTTCGGAAGTTATAGAGGAAAAACGTCAAAATTTCGTTAAATTTTAATTAATTCAAATTCTAATTAAAAATTCGAAAAAAGGGCTCCGAGGTGCACATTCACGACCTCCAAGGTATACATGTACCAAATTTGGTAGCTGTAGGTCCAACTGTCTGGCCTATAGAACGCCAACACACACACACATTGAACTTTATTATTAAATATATATATATATATATATATATATATATATATACTAGACGCCTTTGGCGACCAGCTGGTTCGCCAAGAGTAATGAGGTCTAAGATTTTCAATTAAATACTTATGTGCCTTGCTCTCTTTATAATTTCTCTGCCAGATATACTTAAACTTCGAAAGTCACGTAACACTGATTTACTAAATTAATGATATGGATGTTGCAAACGATCATAGAAACCTTTGTCTTGTATTTCTTTTTTAGAAAACATAACATTTACTATTTATTTAATTTTATCCAATCACGTGGTGAATGTTATATTTTTTTTTTCGATTTAATTTGCAGTCATAGTTAATTTATTTTTTAATTTGAACATCTGTCAGTATGATTTCAACAGTTTAATAAAAGCTATTTTTTTTCCCTTTACTCGTTCATTATTTATTTTAGAAAATGTCACATATTATATTTCTTTTATTTTATCCAGTCACGTGCTAAAAGTTGCATTTCTTTAGATTTAATTTGTAATGATAGTTTTTTTTTTAGTTTTAACTTCCGACAATAGGATGGCAACATGCTGATAAAACCTAACTTTTCCCCCTTGACGTACTCGTGCAGATTAAATTTTATTGTTTTGTCCGAAATATATTGTTGTAAAACATAGTTAAAATATTTCTTTAAAAATTCGTTAAAAATAGAAGCTTACGTTAAAAATTGACAAAACTGATACCGTTAGAAAGCTAATTTTTTAATCTTTAAATTGATATAAAAATCATGTTTGTGCAATTATATTTTCAGAAGTTATAGCGGAAAAACGTCGAAATTTCGATTAATTTTTAATTAATTCAAATTCTAATTACAAATTCGAAAAAAGGGCTCCTAGGTGCACATTCCCGACCTCCAAGGTATACAAGTACCAAATTTGGTAGCTGTAGGCCCAACGGTCTGGTCTGTAGAGCGCCAACACACACACACACACACACATTGAGCTTTATTATAAGTATAGATATATATAACTGAATTATTAAAAAAAGATGATTTTCACAATGAAGTTTCATTGCAATAAATTCAGATTAACAGTAGATATGTTCAGTTGCACTTTTCCACCTTGCGCATTTGCAGCTGAATTCTTTAACACAAGAATTCCAATTTCGGCCTTTTTAAGACGATCATGTCTCGACGGTTTCCGGTCACGACCCTTCACGTTGGACGACCGTTTCCTTTTGCTCTAGGGAACTCTCTGCACTCTCCCCTGACTGCTGATTAACACCGGAAGAAGTGTTGAGCGCCCTCTCGTGGAATAATTTACAATATATACAAATATAAATATATATATATATATATATATATATATATATATATATATATATTGTAAATTATTAATTGTATAATATTTAACCATTATACCAATTTATTTAAACATTCATTATTTTAAAGACATCCCAAGCCCATCAAAACTGTTTCTGAGAATATCTTGAATCATTAAAGCTTGTTTACTGTTATAGGTTCTTCATAAATTTCAAGCTAATGCCTTGTATTAATCATTTTTAGAGGGAAATATGGATTATTTATATCATTGGAGAAAATAATGGCATTTTCTTGGATATAGAGATAGTGGCACGGCAACAAAGAAAATGTACAACAAGATTACTACTAAATACATCAATTTTATTCATTGATGTTAATAAAAAATATGTAATTTTTCATAAATATAAAATTTTTCGGTAAAACAAGTTTTTTCCATATCGTTTACATAAAGATGTTACAATACTTATGGATGCTTCTCATTCATCTTTGGTAACAATACCCAAGAATTGCTATCGTGGAACTTATATTCAGATATCCATTTCTAGCACGGGTATCAGTGCTAGAAACTTCGTCGAATTTCAGTTGAAGATGGAGCACGTAACTTGAAACAAAGGCTTTGTTTCAACTTATCGTGATTCGGCAAAATTTTTTGGACGGAATATTCTCGCTTTTTTAAAATGATAATTATTTACATTTCATTTAGTCTAAATTTTTAAAATTGATCTTTTTCTAAACTTTATTAGTCATTTCATCATATTGAGATTATTTTCCTGCAATAGCATTAGATGAAAATCTAGATTCAATAAATAAAATAGAAAATATTTATCAAGTGTGTTATTGCGAAGGCAGTAATTAATAATTGGGATCCAAAAAAATCTATTTCCAAAGAATGAAAGCGAAGATGCCAAAATATTTAAATGTGTGACAATTTTATTTTTGAATTGTTAAGCATGACAATTATTATTACATTTTACATTGTTATAATTATTGTTTGTTGTTGACAATCATATGTTTACATTTCTTCGATAAATTCTTCGAAAATACGATTTTTATTAACTAAAAATGTACTAATACACTGGTTAAATTTAAATCCAAAACGATCATCCAATAGTTTTTTTTCCTTGAATTGGATTTCAGTCAACAACAGTAGCATTTGTGTCAAAAAAGATTTTTTTATTTAAAAAAATTCAATGAATTTTATCAAGATTACTCTTTATATAAAATATGTTATATATAAGTAAATAATCAAAAAAGGTAAGTATAAAAATTTTTACACATAAAATTTATGAATTGCATTTTTATCGTCATTTCTTTTCTGTAAGACACTGTAACCATACCTTCATTACACACTAGTGCGCAAATGTGCTTTTTTGCCGTAATTCTAAGTTACGTGAAATTTAGAAATGAGAGACATCATTTTGTACCTAAGCAATGACGAAAGCATAGTTGAGCGAGAAAGTTGAAGACATACAAGGCATTGAATATGGAATCAAACAGAAAAAAGCTTTATTGAAATAATCATCATATGCATGATTGTCTGTCCAAGAGGAAGGGTAACAAGCATGTTATGGAATTCGCACTCCCCTTACTACAATGGTTGTTTCACATCGTCCGTCCATACTTAATACAAAATTGTTCAACACTTATTGCGGTAAGTGTGCCCATTCCTCTATAAGCACTGTATAAGTTGTTGGGTGTTCTCCAGAGGATGTTACCGTCTCCTCAAAGCATCTCATACATTGTCTATTGGATATAAATCATGAGAGAATACTGAGAGAATGGTATCATCACATTACAGTTACTGCTGAACATCAGCAGTCCGGTGTGGTCATGCATTGTCATCCATAAAAACGAAGTCTGGATTAATAACGCCTCGGACAGACGCACATATTAAAAGATCATCTCCTTACAATAGTAATATCCGGTTACAGACCTCTATCAAAATATGGAGCACAGTCCCACTATTCAGAGTAATTTATACACCAACGACAACTCCAGATCCACCGTAACTGTCTCTTTCCGTGATGTTACTGTGATGGAACCATGTTTCGACCTTTCTCAAAATCAAATGGCGTTGAGAATCCTTTTTGGCTCTGAAATGACTCACTTCCATAGACAGGAACAATACCATTGATGGGACGTCCAGTTTTTGTGCTTCTTACATCACTCTAAATGGTGCTATCGATGGCTAACTTTTAAAGGTAACAGTGATCAGGTCGGTGGGAGAATAAGCACCTTCGTAAATGCCTCTGATTTAAGTAAGCCGTAACCCCACATCACCTTGTTGCTGTACACAGTTACTAAACAGTGGCACTTGCTAACTGATATCGGGGTGTTTTCCCCTGTGTAATGATATGTCGGTCATTCACTACGGTTGTTTCCCTAGGATGGCAATCACTAACCTTTTCAACTACTGTACCTATGGTTTCGAAGGATTTTAAGTGAGTGGAAAAGCTCTTTTGTTGATTCCGAACTCCAGCTAAACTAGTCAAACTACTCTCCCCTCCAGCTTTCCCATCTTTCGTCCACCTGTTGAATAGTCCAAGCAATTTCTTCTTCCTATTTTTTGTACATTTTGATTGTGTTTTACTAATTGTGTTTTATTCTCTGACAGAGTATAGTGTCATTATCTGTTATCCAATTTGTTGAATTTTGCTCTTTACAGAGAATGAATGTTGGATTGGTATAACAAGTTGAAACTTTCTCTATTTGCATTTTTAAAATTATAAATTTTCGCAAATCATACTTATAGTTAATATTTTTTTTCAAGTCCAACATTATTTCTTCAATAAATACCTATTTTTTCCCCTTGTAATTAGAACGATCACTTGCCTTTATTTCTATAGTAACATAGGAGTGCAAAGTACAAGTTAAAAGTTTGCTCATGACACATATCAAGTTCCAGCAATCCAAGCGACTGGTGAAATTGGCCGCTGTAAACAATTTTCCTGAGCTTCTAAAAGCTAGATCTTTTTCGAAAAAGTTTAGAAAGCTATTTCTGATAGGCACTCTCGGTCTATTGCGACGAAATACATCCGTCTATAATTTAATTACAGTGCAAAAAGGATGCGGAATTTTTTTAAATCCGCAATTGGGATTGAATGTTAGCAAAGTAATTTTATTCCCCTTATTATTAGTCTTGGTATAAATACACATTACAATAAATGGCTATGTGTGATTCAGCAAAATATTAAATTTCCATAAAGGAAATAAAGGTTTTAAAAGGGATTAAAGATCTCTTTCCATTTTAAAGATAAATAAAAAGAAGATTTTTATTACCTAATATATCAAAACATTATATAAATTTTTAATTCTAATTTTCATAATTTATCTACTTTAGAATGTTGACAAATTTTTGTAAATGCGTTATTTCTCTACATATTATTTCCTTTAAGATTTTTACTGCTCATGTATGTATTCTACAATTTATGTCTAATCGCATTCTTTTAAAACTGCAACTTTTTTTTAAAAAAATGTTTTTGAAGCCACTTTTGTTATTTATAATACAATTTAAATCATTAAAATTCAATATATAACATAGTTATTTGCAGTTCGATACAATAAAGAGATCAAAAAGAATATTTTTGAACTGACTTAAAAAACGATTTACAATAAAGTAACCGAATTAGTACTTTGTAATTAAGTAAATTTGTCGACAATACATGACAAAATATTTTTGTTGTTTTGCGGCGCAGCCTAATCTCTTTTTTTACTTATCCATCGAATAAACTTTAATTGACGTTATCTCAATCTTTATGGATAAATATCATTCGTAGATTTGATGCAATGTACCATGTATGATAATTATGAATGTCATATTCAATCCTAAAATTACAGTTTTATCACTAGAGGATTTACTTATTGCAATCAGTCTTTTTCCTTTCAGACTAATCAAAACTCAAATAGATAGAAGATATATTTAATTATTTACACCCATAATAATAATATGAACGTATATTTATTTAAGTATGAATGCTTTATTTTTAAATTTAAAAGTAGATTATAATAAAGTAAAAATATAAGTAAATATTAGCTTAAGAAAGAAAAAAATATTAAAATAAGTTTTATAATAATTACTGTTATATTCAAATGATATAATGCAAATTTGTGATCAAAATATTGTAGGTATTTAAACAAAGAAGTAATTTTCAAGACAATTAAGAAAAATTCAAATTGTAAATAACCAAAGAAATCTGAGTTCATACTAATTTTTTTATCAATATAACCAAAATATTATCTGAAATCAAATCAACATTTGAATATTTAATAGATTAATATGGTAATGAAATATTTTAAGAAATAAAAAAAACAAAATGTTTATTTCTCCGATTTTTAATCATTTGTAATTCTAAAATATCAAAAAAATCTCTTTTCAAGCTGGAAACTACTTTACATTATTTCCAACTAGAAGACATCTGATATCTATAGTATCTGATACTATATCTATCTATCTATCT
>JAPMOQ010045390.1:4702629-4720868 GCA_026543055.1 Argiope trifasciata
TATTTATATACAGAGCAAAAGTATGTGTTATTTCCTGCATCACATGAATTCATGTTTCATTTTAATTAACTTCACAATTGAGAACGCTTTCTTGCACTTTAATATGCAGGCTCCGAAAATAGAGTCAGCTGAATTCAAATGGTTTTTCCCTGGTGAATTTTCACTAAATCAAGCTGAAACAGTAAATTTTTTTTTCTAAAGTTATCACAACTTTCAATGTGTTTTTATCCTCTTTTTTCCTGCTTTCTGCTTTCACCACTTCGTCGTCCGTAACCCGTCTAGTGTGTTCAAGGGAAAATTCAGCAGGGAGAGGTAACGCGATTCAAGCGTTTTTCTACACTTTAACCCCTTAAGCAGTTTGCCCGTACAGTGTACGTGCTACCCAAAATTGGCCTCAACTGGTTTGCCCGTACGGCGTACGGGCATCGATATTTTCTCCTTTCCTTCTCTGGTTTGCCCGTATTTTTCATTATAGTAAACAGACTATTTAGTATTAATATTTTTTAATAGATGGCGTGGCTTGTCCATGTAACAGAAATGCTTTTCATCCGGGTTTTTTCTTTGTAGCAGAAATATTAATTTGAAATTTTTGTTCTACTGTATTCAACGCTTGTGAATTTAAAACCTTGTTTTTTCTTATGAAAGTTATGGATGGAATAAACGAAAATACTTTCTTGTTAGATGAGGAACTACATTCTGATACAGATATTTCTTCTAATTATTTGGATTATTCCTCAGATGATTCGTGCAGTGAGCTCAGCTCTAATGAAGAATAGAGTTCTGCATGAATTTTTACCGAGGTTGATGTGAAAAACCAACCTGTTCCGTGTCCTCGATTTAAATTTACTAGTATTCCTTCTGTTGACACGATTCAATTTGACGACACTTCTGATGTTCTACAATTTTAGGAAACATTCATTGATTCTTCTCTCATGAGTAAAATTGTGGAAGAAAAAATATGCCCTTTTTGGAAGCATTTCTGGTAAAAAAATTGACTGCTTAAAGGGTTAAAAATTTTAGAACACTTTATAAATGCTTAGTTCAGGATTTTTTTTCCTTTCTGTTCTGTTCTTATGCGGCAAAAAACCCAAATAATTAATTAACTAAGCAAAAATACTTAATAACTAATTAATATATGTTATTGGATGACTACAGGTCAACAAAAGAAACCTAATATTTTTTTTTTTTTTTTGGAAATTGAGTTGTTCTTGAAAAATAATACATTAACTATCCATTAGACAGAGCAATGTCTAATCCTAAATAAAAATTCCTATGATATAATTAAAAATACTTTTGTGAAAACCTGATTTATCTTTAGTTGCGCTCTAAAAAATAAATTGCCATAGTAGCCCACATTCATTCTTTATTATTGTTTGATATCCAACAATATTTTCAATACTGTACAGTATTTTTAAATATTGAAGAATAAGATATCCTACAACGTTGCACAATTTGGGCAACAGGCTGTGTTACCTGAATTATGAAACATTGAAAATTTTGTTATTAATAATAGTTTTTACTCTAAAGATATAAATTTAAGTGGCCGAATTTTTTATAAACCTTGATTTGGCCTACTTCATCTATAAATTGTTAATTTTTCAATTAAAGTAAGGTGGAAATAAATTTGTATGTTATAATAATCATTGTGATTTTCAAATCACTAAAATTATGATAACCGATATTGCATAGATAATTCAAAAGTGATGTATTATGGAACGTATAATATTTTTTGAAACACATTTATTGCAAAATTTTATTAAATAATTACTTATAAATTAGTATGCAAAAATTTACAGTATTACATTTTTTTTTCACTATTTCAATTAATATATTAATTACTTAAACAACATGCCTTTAAGAATGTGATACTGTGATGTACATAGTAGACAATTCCATCAACATCTAAAAGATGTATCTTTGACTAAATTATTGCGTAAATGGCTTACTTAATTGGTGTCCGTTTTGAATGAAAAAGAAGTAATTATGTGAAAGGGATGATTTAAAGTTTCCGAGATGGTACTTCTCTTTTCGAAGGGATCTCCTAGAGTCTTTCATGTAAGTGATCCTAGATATAAAAAAAGACGGAAAAAAGGCACTTCTCTAAAACGTTTCGGGAGTCATTAGAATTTTATAGTTTTTCACTTTGACGAAAAGCTCCGAACGGAAACTAATAGTGAAAGCCTCTTCTTCCCCATGGAGTTGTGTTCAAAATGAAAGAAATCCAAAAATCTAGGATGTTGTGTTAGAAATCTGTAAATGAAGAAATCAGAATCTAGACCATGTTTTTTTCTCATTTATTGTGAGGAAAGAATTTTTTATATTTTTTATATAATGTATATAGAAAGTATTCATATTTTCTTAAGTTTTTGGGAAAAATCAAAACCGGAATTTGTTTAAATGGATATAAGTTACAAAATCTTATAAGTAATTCTCTTCTAGTGTATTTTTAATCAATAAAATGTCACGTGATATAATCGAATGAAAAGACAAAACGAGTTTTTTAAAAAATTCGAACTTTTATTTTATATTAACTAATCCCGAGCACATTTTAGAAAAATATTTTAATGAAACTAATGCTTAACTATTCAATTCTACCTCGTTTTTAAATGTGATCACATTTTTTAATGTGATAATACTCGGGAGCATTTGTGTTTCACTTAATGAATTTGAGGAACATTCGTCAGTGAGATCAGTCGCAGGCAGATACAGTATAGATACAGATGCAGGCAGATACAATATTACAAAAATTTATGAGTAAAGACTTTCAAGACTACAGCCATAACAGAACATATAACATATTTACTCCAAGGACTCCCATTTAAGGCTAAATGGTTGTTATACATAAGAATAATCTAACCTTAAATTACTCTTCTAATTCTTGTTCATCAGATTATCTTAATCCATCAGAAAATGAAGCTCAATAAGCTAAAATGTTTACCAAAACCATAATCAAAAATATGAAATAGTTTTCAATTTTAATTGGACGTGAATCAGAGGTCATATGGCGAAAAAAATATCTGAAAATGACTGAGGAAGTTCAGTCAATATGAAAAAAAATATCGCCAAAATACAGCCAAAATATACAGCCAAATTTATGAAATACAGTCGAATAATCCTGACTAGATAACTGTGTAATAACGTTTCACCAAGAGGGATCAGTAATTCGATTAAAAATGTTATCAAGCTAGCTGCACATTTTATATATATAAAAAAAATTTTAATATAAATTTGTGAAACATTAATTTAGTAATCATATTGCTAGGTTCCTATCTACTTCATTGAACTCATTTAGTGATTACAATAAATATAAACAAAAAGTAGCTGCTTAAATATAATTGTGTTCAAACGTGAATGCACTAAAATTATCTATAATAAATAAATATTAGGTTTAAATTGTTCGGTCACTAAAATGAAGTACAATTGGTTATTTTCGTCATTCGAAATTAACATAAATGACATATTTCAATGATTGATTGTGAAAGCTTATTTATGCTTATATAATTGTTTTTTTAATCTGTTGTCTGTATTTTATCTGTAAGAATTCTTTAGGTTATAAACAATGTTTTTTTTATACTTTTTACTAATGGTTTTTATATTTTAATTTCTTGATCAAGTTTGAATTTTATTCCTCAGTAGAGGAAAGAGCAAAAGTTATTATATAATATAAAAATTTAAAACATTTATTATTAAATCCTTATTCTGAGAAATTGTAGTGATTTCTTATATCATATTAACAAATATTATTATTTATGAAAGAATAAGCAATTTTAAAACTAGAATGACATCAAGAGTAACATTATCTTTAGAAAAATTATATTTAGACTAAAGTTCTCAAATGACAATAACTGTAATAACTTGACTATGAAAATGATAAATTATAATTCCCTAAACATAAATTATTATTAAATGCTGATTTAAATCAGAAAATATGATTTCATACACTTTTTTTAAATATGGACTAATACAAAAGTTTTATGATTCTATAAAAGAAGAATGTAGAATAAGAAAAGGAAGGAAATAATCCGGATAGATCCTAAGTGTCACAAGACATCAACGAAAACAAGAAAATCTCATTTTAAAAGTTATAAAGTATGAAGCTGAGAATTCTCGTTCGTTTGGGATTATAGAAAAGAAGTAAAATGACTTAATTTCTCACTTGGAACTATTTTTCGCTTCTGAAGAATATTTCATTAAACTTCTTTCTTGAATAACTTGTAGAAGCATGAAGTAGCTAAGTCACCCTCTTGTCCTAATTGGGGCTACTGAAAAAAACAAAAAACAAGGGACGCTAATGTGGGCTAAAACTCTTCCTATCTAGTAAAATCTTGCGAAAAACTATCGGTCTGCGAGCTTTTAAAAGTGCCGTGGGTAACATCAAATTATACAGTTTTTATGGTTATTCAAAATATTCACTAATCAAATCTTCATATGATTAAAGTCCTAAGGCTTTTTTTTCTTAAATAAGACACATATTTCAAACGTTGTGTGCACGGTTATCATTATTAATAAAACTATGTATGTGGTAGGCATTCAATGGTTTGGTTTTTTGCATGCTAGAGTTGGTATGCAGCAGAGTTTTCCTATTTATTACCATATATAATAATAAAAATATAATATTAAAAAAGCACTAAATTTATATTGGAATATCCTTGAATAGATTTGTGCAACAAATTTCAAAGAATATTTAGAAGCGTGTGTTAAGTTACTCTTAATTGAAAAAAAATACTAGTCATTTAAAAAAATATTAAAAACCGAAATTTCAGTAATGGTGCAGATTAAAGCAGGTTTTCTTCAGGGTGTTTTTATAATTATTTTATAATTTTTTTTCAGGGTGTAATAATTTTTGTGTGATGCTGAAAATTTAAAAAAATGTTTTGGAAGTACCATTAAGAGCTTATAGGCAAAAAATTATAAAAATCCAAATTTGTATTGGAATTTATAAGAATTTTTAATTTTTGATCGATTTCATTTAAATTTGCCTTTCTTGGCCACCATTTGTTTCGTTGAATATATTGAGCTGTACTTAATTTCTACTGAAACTCTTATCCATTGCTCGTTAAAAATATTTCATGAAAATATTTACTAATATCAGATCGTGACATTTTAAAAAAAGCTTGTAACTGTAATAAACTTATGCCTGTTTATTTTACAACCTCTAAATTAAACCTTTCTTAAATATTTAAAATAAATTAATTATAAATTGTTAATGAATTCTTTTAAATGAATTTGCATTTTATAATAGTGTTTTATAATTAAAGGAAATCAGGAACCAACTATTAATAATATCATGAATATTTTTTTCTGAAAAACACATTATTGGGCATTCATTACTGAGATGATAAGAATGTTGTGAATTTATTGCAAACACTTAGAGGAATTTCAAATATGTAATTTTAAAACAAGGTTAAAATGTTACAAAAAATTAAAAAATTGAAAAAAAAATATGAAAAATAAAAATATAAAAAATTATAAAGCAATTTAGCTATGATTAAGAAAATCTAGCCCAAGAATGTAAGAAAATCTTCTTGAATTTCACTGCCATAAGAATGTATTGAAATTACTAATCTGAAGTTTTCTAAAACTCTACCTAATATTCGGATAAATTTCCGTTGGACAATGGACAGAGAAATATACTTTAATTGTATAATGACAGTAAAATCCAATTTGTCACAGAGATATTCATTGATTTTCTGGGATCAAAGTACTGTTTCTGTTGTAAAGAAACATCTGATAAAGTTATTTAAGAAATGGTTAACAACTTTAATATATTTCTTCAGTGTACTTCAAGAATAATATGAAATGAATACATGCTGTGTTGTTCCATATTATGAAATGAATGTTGTTCTGTAGCGCCATCTATTGGTGTATATAACTAATGTTTTTTCCCGAATCAATCTACTTATATCTTGAATAGTAGGTTCACCAATTTCGGTGCCTTTACTCTGTTCGCCTTGTACAGAACTGACAGTAGGATGTTTCAGTTTTAATAACCTTGCAAATCAAATTTGAAATGAAACCCGATAAGGTGTTGGTCGTCTGTCAGTCTATATCGAAATTTGATAAATGCAATAGCACTATAACATAATGGTTTAAGTACCATAATCTTTTATAAATAATATTTCATTAACATTTATTTCATATCATTTGTTTTATTATAGGACAATAAAAGTCGTGAAAAAAAGTGGCTTGAATTATTGAAATAAAGACAGCTTTCCTAAAGAAATTTAATGAAGTTTATTGAGAAATATACATATAGAGTAAAACTTTTAGGTATACAGCATTTAAAATGAACAACCCTAAATATATAAATTCATAAATTATATTCATAAACCCATAGAAAATAATGTATAAACCTGAAAAAGTTTTTGAAAAATCTGTAAATTATCTCCAAATATCTATAAATTAAAGCTAGTGTTAATAAATCTATGTTTTAACTCATAAATCTATAATATATGTATTGCCAAAATGTGTGAAGAAAGTATTCGTTTTTCTATGTCTGAAATAACGTACTTTTATGAATGTTTTATTCAATAATGGATTTCTTTCAGCTACAACACAATTCCATTGCTCTAAAATTCCACTCCAAAAGCATAGCACTAGTTTTTAAGACAGTTTGTTGTTTTACTATGAACATGGAAGAACAGGATCAATTCTAGTTTGGACATATAAAAATGTTCTTTCACATTTAATATCACTTTGATTTCCTCAAAGCTTTATTGTTTTTTAAATACTATGTAAGCCTATTCACATATGTACTTTCACATTCACTCTCACAGCCATCACTTAGATTTCCTAAAAGACTGATTTTTTGTATACTCTTGGCCTTAGGGATTTCCTATCGAATGTTTATTACCATTTTTTCGGAAGTCATATTTTCATATAGTGTATGTTATGGGTTCCGGATTTTTTTTATATCTTACACATTATGAATAGCACGATTTTATAAAACTAACATTAAAGTTTTCCTTACATATAAAGTATATATAAAGTATTTGTACTTACGAGGATATATATATTCTAGAAACACTGCTGTCCGGTGGACTGACTTAGGGGTTTCTAATCTTCACTTTGATCTGAAAGAGTACGAGTTCTGGGGGTCCATGGTTTTTCATTCCCTGTGTTCTATCTGTGAGGTGTGTGAAAGAAGTACTCTGCAAAAATGGGCTGTGCAAACAAGTATGTGAGTGCCATATTCATATGAACTAGAAATCAAATCTGCCTTCGGTTGCTCAAAGTCTTTACCCTCAGAAGCTACTGCACTCTATTTCCGTTGTGACATGGACGGTACAACATCATCACTAATAATTGTTGGAGAAAATTCTTCGTATTACGGGCCTTGTTAAAAATCCTTGTTTTTAAAAATATATCTTTAAAGAGAATTAAAAAATAAATATATATATATATCCATTTTTTTCACGGGAAAATCATTTATAAATTTTTTCTGAGGATATCTTTTAAGATGAATTTCCAAAACAAATATTAGGTTGTTCGGAAAGTAATTTCGTTTTTTCCTGACAAAGGATTTAATTGCATTTTTCGCACCCAATTTCATACTTAAACCGCAAAATCATTTTATGTTTTAAGAGCTGATATAGCAAGGCTTGAGTGTGAAAAAGTGCAGCTGATTCTTCGCAGTAGTTTTTGGATGGTGCCCTTTTAAATATGGAGAGCAATAAACAGCATTTTCGTCATTTTTTTCTTTTTTGCTATAAAAGGTAAAAATGCTGTTCAAGCCAGAAATAAATTAGCTAATATGTGTGGAGAAGATGTGTTAACAGTACATCAGTACCAGAACTGATTTGCAAAATTTTTCCTTCAAATGAGGAGGCCAAAAACCACCTCGATCAGTTTTTTTTACAGCAAAGACCAAAACTTTTATGAGCGTGTAATCATGTTACTACCAAAAGGTATTAGACCAGAATGGCAAAAGGTATTAGACTAGAATGGCAATTTTATAATTTAATAAATAATTTATTCATTAAACGAAAATTTCTTTTCATTTTGACACAAAAATACGAAATGACTTTCCGAACGACCCAATATATTATGTAACAATTATTAGTTCTAATGTAACAATTATTCTAATTTCTGAGTTATCAGCTTGAAACATATTAAGTTTATTCAGTTGCTTAGACAAAATAAAATCTTTCTTTAATTAGTGGTATTAAATACTTCTTGGTAATGAATTATTTCAGAATTCAGCATAATTTTTTATGAGTTAGTTATTTCCTCCAAAAAAACATCTGTTCTTTAATGATCTTTGCTATACGAAAAATGTAATCTATTATTAAATATATTTAGATAATATAAAGACTCTGTTTGGACTAAAAAATATTTATCTCGTGTTCTCATTTCAATATATAACAGTTCTTGAAATAACCCATTAACTCAAGATACCAGAGCATTTTCTACATTGCCATTTCTTAACCCTAAATTCATTGATAGGATTTAGAAAATATGACATTTAACTTTTAATAATCTAATCATGCACAAATCAGAAACTCTTTGATAAAAGGACAGTGGAAGAAAGTTTTGAACATTTTTCAAATAATCCGCTTCCGTTTTTCTGGTCGGATGCATTGCTGAAAAAAGACGTTTCTACCATGGGAATTTAATAGCCATAGTTCATAATTATTTAAATCTTAATTATTTATCTATGCAACTATTTGATTAAAAGTCAAATGTATGAAAAATTGGATTAAAAGGAATTAATTTTACAAGTCGGAGATTCCATTTTAATTTATTTACTCGCGATTAATTTGTTTTTTTCAACTAGTTTCTAATTTTGATGCAAAAAATATCAAATGGTCAAAATTGTATATTTAAAAGTGCCTTTTTATAACAATTATATAATATTTATTCAGACCAAAGATTTCTAACTTTTGTAGTGTTTTATATTTCTTGATTTAACTCCCACCTTTCTTTTAAATTGCTATCAACTGCCATATCTTCCTTTAAACATTCATCTACTTAAAAGAGCGTTTATTGATAGCATTATATAGAGTAGAAGTTCCCAAAGTTTTTTTGCTCATATATCTCTTGATTAGACTTTTTTCTTTTCTTTTTCGGTGAATTGAATATATTCCCTAAGCTTTCGTTTTTTCAACTTTTTTTTTTCTGTTAGTAACATTAGATTAGTTTTAATTCAATTGGAGCGAATTAGTTACAATCATAGGATTTATTATTAATCTCACGTTTTATTTCAATGCATAACGCCGGCTCATCATCAATAAAAAGAAATAGATTTTTAAATAAAGACAAATTGACAAAAGATAATTGGTAAAATACTATGATTAATACCAATGAATCTAAATAAATTAGTAATATAAGCAAAGTAAAAAGGAATACAATAGAACAAAAATGGCAACAAATACAAAAAGAGTCTGGCTTGAATACTTTTTTAAGCGTCACCCTCAGGCAAGGTTAATATAACTGAGTATATTTCCCCAACCGCTTAAAACAAGGAATTCTCGAAAAAGTAAATGCAGAAAAATAATTCCAAAATTTAATTTTCTTTAAAAACTTGTTTTAATTTTTGATTTAGCAGTTATCGGAAAATTGATTAAATATTCAATTTTTCTGTAGTCCGTATTTCTTCTTATATTGCATATTTTTTTAGTCTATTTTTCAAGCAAATTATACAGGATCAAGTAATAGCAGGATGTGTTTGTAACCTTGTAGCGTGTTATGTGGTAGGCGAAATATAACAAAATTTGGTCACCGTACACATTAATGTATGCGGTTTCGATTTATTTAAAAACTACAACCAAAAAATGTTGACAGAATGAATTGTGGGGCTACAAGCCCATGATGAGTGAAAAAAAAGACTACATAACTGTCAATAGAAATATCAAATAACGACACACCAAATACCAATAAAAGAACTTCATTATAACAACTTACAAATTTTGTTCAAGGTGACCACCATTTTGGTTTTCCAATAACTGCATGTAGTAAAAACCGTTTTCGACGGTCGTTCTCAAAATATGGGCTTTTTTGTTTGACATGTAAGGTTATTTGATCTTTTAAAGTAATACATGCTCTTTATATACAACTCCTTTCAAGTAGTCCCACCATCAGAACCCAGTCACTTTGCGTCCTCGACCCGGCTGTTCAGAAAGAATTCTGTTGTTTTAAATCTTCAACTATTCTTCGTAAGTTAGTTAAATTCATTGGCACTCTATGTAACTGTTTTAACAGCATTTATTCATGAAGAGTTTCCTTCTGATCAAACAGTTTGACAATAATGCCCGTTCATGTGACAACTCCATATAACGGCGAATTCTCACAGAATGATTTAAATTTCCGCAATCTTTCCTTTCATTTTCGATATCGTGTCACAAAACACAAGTATTTTTAATGAAGTTTTTAATCGCAGATCCTAAATTTTACCTATTACCTATTTTTGAGTAACAATTTTTGTATTCTTGATAATAATCGAAACCGCATATTTTAATGTGTATGGTGGCCTAATTGTTTTTTTTTTCTTCCAGAGCATACACGTTACAGGACCCTTTACACCTTCTATTATTTCTTGATCACCCTTCTTGTTAACTTTTATCATTTAACTAATTTTTACGAAAGGAAAGAAAAAAAAACTTAAATAAATCTGAAATGAAACAGACTGCTTACACAATTTCTATATACAATTTTCCTTTGAACTCGGAAATGCATAGTATTTCTAAACTCGTTTGATAAATTTTAAGCTTAAGTTTGGCGTACACATAGACAAGTTATTTTGTAACAAAGAACACTTATATCACCTTCGGAAGGCAGCATTTTGTTAGTGGCATATTAATTCAATTTATTAAAATTAAAATTCTATCTTTGCACTTTGAGAGCTAAATTCCTTAACTGTCGCAATTTTAATTTGAAATTTAGCATACCCCCCCAAAATAGCTTATTTCTGCATTTTTGATCTGTTATTAAAGTTTAAAACTCCACATCATAATTTTGAAATGCCTTATAATGTCGACGATGATATCATGTCCATGTTACAGCGGATAAGGACGTACAGCAGTTTCTGAGGCCAGAGACCACCGAGCACCCGATGGCAGAAGTCTGACTGCCCTGGATGAGTTGATACGAAAAAAAAACACTCAAACATTCTCTTTAATAATGCATAATACTTTTTCATAAAGGGAGCGATGGTATTTCATACAAACCTCATATATAGAACACATGATGAAAAATAACCTTGCCCGAACCAGGATTGGAACCCTTTAAGTCCATATTAAGGGAAAGACGCGTTACCCTTAGGCCAGGACGCCGGCGAAACCTCTTCCGTACAGGTAAGGTGCTTAGAACGAGTAAAATAAAAAAAATTTAAAAATTTCAAGTGTACTAAATGAACGAGTATGCGCAGGAATTTATAGGCAAATTTTACAAACTAAAGATTAGAAATGAACATAAACATCTTTTATGTGTTTCAAAAGAAATCTTCCTGCAATTTTAGATATATTTGGTTACTTTAATTTTTGTTATTTAAAGACTTAAATATTCGGACTGAAAATAAATTCAATTCTTTCTTATTTTCTTCTGATTTTCATTCAAAGTTTTATTGTCCGAGAAAAGTATTAAAATTATTACTCAGATTTGTATTCTTCTTTATAAATCCAGTGTAATTATCCATTTATACTGTTTTTTTGGCTCATTATAATTCATTTATTTAGTACCATAAATATGAATAATGAAATTCTTCCTTCAAAGTTATTCTTTGCTTACTTTCTTGTTGATGTTTCTTACAGCGTTTGCCATAGACAAGCCTGTTATAGAAGTCAGTTATTTTAAGTCCAGAGAGTGTCTCTTGTTTCAGTAACGTCATCTAGTGCCAAGAGTGAGTCTTAGCTATCAAGCGACGCATTCGCTTGCACAGTCCTTCTTACAGAGGAGGTTCATTCACACTCCTCA
The DNA here is from genome assembly GCA_026543055.1 of Argiope trifasciata. NCBI lineage: Eukaryota > Metazoa > Arthropoda > Arachnida > Araneae > Araneidae > Argiope > Argiope trifasciata. The sequence goes on from JAPMOQ010045390.1 coordinate 4,714,540, forward strand.
TAGATGGAACACAGAGAAAGAACAATCAAGTCTGAATCTGGACTCGAACCCGGGAAGACGCTATATCCCTATTCCTGAACGCTGACACTCACATTCTTGCTTTTGCTTTTTTCTGATGCTTTTATGTTGCTTATTTGCTTGGAAAAATTCGTGAGTCTAATCTTTATTCAAAAAGAATGAAAAATCTTCAATTCTTAATTAATTTTAATCATATTATATGAAGAAAAATCACAACAGAAGTTATCAATTCTTAATCTCCGGTTTTCAAACCAATCTGAAGATATAAATACAATAGTTTTAGTAATATCTTTCTCTCAGTTCCTATTTAAAATAAATACGCATGCTATTGTTAGAAAAAACACATCTTTGCATCAAAATTCAATCAGCCTTGTTTGCTTAATTTTCTAAAAGATACAGCAAAGTATTTTCACAATACTCTCTAAAAGTCTCTATGTAAATGTTTTCATACTGTTATATATATAACTTTCAATCCTAAAATCCTCTTAATTCTTACATTTAGTGATAAAAATTTGTGGAACTTTTGAATGAAATACAAAATGTAAAATCACTTTAATGTTTTGTTTTTTGTGGAAACATGAAACATTACCTGGGAAGAGTTCTGAATTGAATGGTTTTAACATGTTCGTGAAAGTGCAGTTTACATCACCAAGCAAAATGCCAGTTATTTTTGTTCATCTGAGAAATCAATTGTTTTTATGGCTGGGAATCTTTTATGTGTTATTTGGCGTAAAATTCAATTTAGTATTTAAATGTTTTTTCTCTGATTTTAATCTTTTAATTAGTTAATTTAATATGCAAGAATACAAATTAGAAATTTTATAAAATGATGTTTAAATTTTGATTTTTTTATCAGAAAAAACTAATCTGAATTTAAACGAAAATATTTCTATTATTTACTAGCTACCTTTAGTGACCAGCATATTCTCCCGTGTTTTAATTAGTTTTTTATTAGTTTTAATTAGTTTTTTAAATTTTTGTTGTTTCTAATTCAGTAAATAATGCATAACTTAATATTAATGATTTTTCTCAGATCATTTTGAAGCATTATATTATGGCAGACATCGAATTTATATTATTTTGACAACCTTATAGCCGTTTTGTTAAGAGTGTATTTAAACTTTCCTAATATAGTCAAGTCCCATGAAGCCATAGTTTTTTTTATATATATAAATGTAACTTTTAGAATAATCAGTCCTCTATCTTTCACGGTATTGTAGTTCCAATTTATTGTTTCTGATGTAAATTATAGAGATATTAGACAATCCATCTTTCTTTATAATGGAATGAAAGTAACGTTTTTACTTTTTGAAAAAAAGTTACATAATTTATATTCGACATTATTGCCTACTGTTAAAAACTACTAAAATGACATTCTTAAACTTATACTTAAAAATTCTATGAATTCTACTCTCTATATTAAAGAAATCTGTCGGTAACAAGAAATGATAAGTACTCAAGATATATAGACATGAATCTATATAAAATTGCTTAGAATTATATTTAAGTCCAGAGCAAGCAGATTTATCAATTAAGAATTTTTCTGTACGCGTATAGAATAATTTATATTCAGTGTTTTAATTTTGAGTATAAATATTTCATTGCATTTCAAATAGAAATAATTTTTAATCAGATATATCTTTAAAAATTATAATTTTGTTCTTCTTTTTACATAACAGAGAAGTTTTTTTTTCCTAATTAATTTATTGAGAATGCTAGGCATTTAAAAATAATAATTGTAAGTGACGTAGAAACTATAAATCTAAGTTTGTTGGAACCTCTTGCTTGAATGCAGACAGATTAGATTTTTTTTCAGAATTCTATAGATGTTATGCAAATTCAACACTCCGTATATACATCTGATACATAAATCAACATATTTATATTTTTATTAAGTTTCTGAATAGTTCCACGTTTATTTTTACTTATTCGACGATTCTATTTATTTTAAAAGAAAAGTGCCTATATATGAAGAGCACGAAACAGATAGATCAAATTGATATTGCTCTTATCACGTTTAGTATATCATAACATTCCGATCGTATCAATGTTATTTAGAGACTTAATTTTGCTTATGGGCTGTTATTCTGTGCAAATTGTTTATGAAATAGACAAAAAGAAAAATGATTTACTGAGCATACCGCTTGACTTACGCATACTTAAATTACACTATTTCGATTTAATATCTTCTCGATAATTCTTTTTTTCAAAAACTAATTAGTATAAGGGAAACAACGATAAAACACGATGCTTTTAAACGCACGAATAATTCAATGACTTTGATTCATATTATTCCTCACATATTTCTGCATATGTAAATAAATCTTTTAAAAGACAAGGAACACAAATAAAAATAATCAAGCAAGGAATTCAAACAAAGAAAAAATTTAATATTTGAACAATATTATGTTTTATCTAAAAAGAGAAAAACCGAAAGAAAAATACTCTTTTAAAATGCATTATGAAATTCATGTCAACTCTTATCAAAAATGCTGTTTAAATGGAATATTTATGAAAAGTATATTATATCAAAAGTGTTCGAAAATATTCCTTCGTAAAAATTTTCAGAATTTAATACCTTTTTTCCATTACTGATAGGATTTCTTTTGCCCGTAACAATTGCCGTAATATATTTTCAAATCTATACACTTTTTTATTTTACATACATTTATTTTTCCAGTTTGAAAAAAGTTCCAACACAAATTTAAATATGATTTTAAATTAGTATTTTCTCTTAAAATAATTCTATAAAATATTACATAAAACAATTTTTTAAATGGGAACACATTGAAATATTTCTTATTTTTAGATTAATAATTAAATATTTATAACTATGAATAATTAAAATTCTCCAAATTATATCGACTAATTCATTTGTATAATTTAATTTTGATAGTTTTTTCTTTTGCATTTTTAAATTTTGAATAAGTGAAAAAATTTTACTGAGAATTATGCAAAATTTTAAAGAAAGGAAGAAAAAATAAACAAGATTTTCCTTCAAATCTTTAATTTTAATTGAAGTTATTAATTTTCAGTTTTTGAATAAAAATTTCAGTTTTGAAAATTTTATTATTTAAAATTATAAAAGTGGAAAAAAATATTTAATCGACTAATTAAAGTAAGAAAAACAAAAGAATTTGAAAAGGAAGAGCATGCCAGCAATTTAAAAATGATTACTATTAATAATTAAGGAGTTAAAAATGATTTTATTTTAATTCAACAATTTTTTTCATAACTGTCTCAATAATTTAAAAACTGTCATGTTTCCTTTTTTCACAGTGCAATGACTGATATAAAGATGATATCTCGGTTTACATTTTATACTGAGTAATTGATTGCAGTTGTACCCAATTGTATAGAGCTATTTCATTACTTACATCGACGATAATATTTAATTCTCAATTAAAACAAGATTATTAAGCATTTTGCTGTGAGGGAAATATGATTGTAATATTATAGCTAAGGCATTTCGTGGTATACATGACCTTCAGTGAATAGTTATCTATACCTATGAGCAGTAAGTTACATTTTGAACATTGTAAATAGCTAATCAATTTAGTAAATCTATTGATACCATTTCAGGATTCTATATAATGGACTCTTCTACTGCCCGGTGATTTAATCTGCACTATTACATATTACGTTATATAATCTATGCATTATCAAACAAATTTATGTGTTTCAGACATATTTCAAATTTGTAACTGCTCATATCATTTTGGGTGTTATAAGTTTTGAAATTGTTCTCTTCACTTTTCACACAAGTGCATTTTTTAAGTATATGTAGATATATTCCTTTTTTAAAAAATAAACCCAATTATACAACTATGAAAGTGTCAAATATATCTTATATTTAATAAGCAGCTGCTTCTCAAGGCAGCTAGTAATTAAATATCTGTATACGTATTAATTATTTATATGTTTCGTCTTTAAAAATTGTCCAGGGAGATTAAAAGCAAAATTTATGGAGATAGAATCCAATACAGACTAAGTATGTAGAAACAATATTAGACTCTTCTTTCTCAATAAATAAATAAAAGCTATTTCCTAAACAGCTTTTTTTATTTTTTTATTCATTTTAAATATCGTAAAATGTGAGTTTTATCTTTTCTTTCACTTAAATTGCTATATTACTCTTATTTTTAAACCCTAAGTAACTTACATATAATAGAAAATCATTTTCGATTCAAAAAAAAGTTTTTTCCTCGAACTTTAAATTTTGAATTTTGATTATTTTGCTTTGTATTAGTACAATAGATATACTTCAATCACAATTAATTGTTAAAAATGAAATTGCAAACGACAAGCAAAGGAAAGCAAACGATGCAAAATAAAAATTACAAAATATGTTCTTTTAAAATTGAGTAAAAAAATCTATCAAACTTGTTAGTTGAAATGGTAGGTGTTAAAAAAAAATTCAGTTTTGTTATAAATGCCAAATTTGACTTATTATTTTAAAAAACTGGGTTAAAAGCAGTAACTTTTTAAAAATTATTCTATAATAAACATAGGAATTTTTCTTTTATATTTTTTTCAATGGAAGGTAAAAAGAATCGAATAACTACAAATGTAATAATATTTTTTAAATTCTAAGAAAATTTGCATTTAATGCCAAAATAAATTTGTATCCACAAAGAATTTTCTTTTTACCATTTTCAGCAGTTCAGAGTCAATGCATTGCTCCACAAAACAATTTGTCAGAAGATATTGAGATATTTATATTGTGTGGGATATTAATGCATTCGTGTGAGTTTGTTTCAAAATGTTTTTTCCCTCATCACTAATTTGGATGTAATGGATTGAAAAAGCAAACAAATTTAAAATGATTTTAATAAAAATTTGACTCTAATTACAGAACGTCTATTTCTACTACTGCCAAATTAATATAAACCCTTTTTAGACTAATCTTTTTAAAATCTTTCCATACTAACTTATTGATTGATTTTTCAATAATCTAAATCGCACTCAGCTTGAAAGTAATAAAGAGACATTAGGTGCCTTTAAAAGAATAGATGAACGAGTTTTCGCTATTTTTCTCATCTACCAGCAAGAAAAAGCTACCTCGAGTCCCCAATAAATATACTTTTTTGTTAGTTCTCTATGGATTTTTACCTGTACTATACAGACATAAGCTTTTGCTATAGATTATACATTTATTTTCAAGCTAGAAACTACTTTACATTATTTCCGACTTGAAAATATCTGATGTGTTAACACTATTTAAGACTATCAGTATAATTTTTGAAATTATTCATATTATATATATATATATATATACACATACATACATACATACATACATACATACATACATACATACATATATATATATATATATATATATATATATATATATATATAATAGTGTAGATGAGGGTATAGATAGGTCATTAAAAAGGTATAGCTGATGAGATGTATTCAATCGACATTTACTCAATCTCTGTAATGAATGTAGTTTATACCAAAAAATTAACTTTCATCTTAATTCACACATTAGGTTTATTTAACAGCAAATTGCTGATGTATGTATGCGACAACACCCATATTTTACTTTCTGGAAGATTTTACAGATCGATTAATGTAATTTTTCGTCAAAAGTTGATATGTGTTTTAAAATAAAATAAGCTCAACAAATTAAATATCGCAGGAGTTCTCTTCTTTCACTGTCGTTGATAATTAGTCAAATATTTTCCGGAAGATAAAGTTCATTATAATGGGTTATCTTCGACAAAACTATGAAATAAAGAGCTGGCAAATGATAATTTAACAAAATTTCTCCCATGAAATTCAATATTTTAAAAATCAATGTTATGTGCTTAAAATGCAAAAGTCATTAATGAAGTTTTTATATCTTACTAATTCATGCAAATTTTACATGAAATCAAAACGACTTCGATTATTTAAAAATATTTACGAATTTTACTTACAGAACTATGTAAGCAAAGTTAATATTTCGAAAGTAAATTTACTTATCTAAATTATACATTCAAAACTCTTCTTTACAACAATTGACGTTCATCAGGAAGAAAATATAAATAAAGTTATATTTGTCCATTTTATTGCAAAATATGAGGGTTTCCCTTTTCAGCTTTCGTATCGCATCATACTCTCAATAGTTGTAGATATCTTATAAGGGAAGATCACTCAGGATCGCACATCACTTGATTCCGTTCTGATTCTTATTTTAGTGTTCCTTCGAAGTTCTACATGAGGACAGTATGAGAAATATTCCTAAGTTAATTGTTGCAATCTCTAACTATGCAGCATTTCAGCTCCATGTAAATCATACGGCATCAGGACAATATAAATTT
>JAPMOQ010045390.1:4720878-4731328 GCA_026543055.1 Argiope trifasciata
TCGAGATTTGTCTGAAGCTGTCCAAAAAGGTAGTCATCGGCCATATGCTGCAAAATTTACGCGGATGGTTCCTTTTATGGTAAACTCAAAGGCAGAATATCTGCAAGTAATTGGAAAAGCCATGACTAAAAATGAATGGTACATCGATTACGACTCACTGCTTACTCAGCATGATCCTAAAATGGCTTTAATCATGTCCCGTTCTGTTCTGAAATTTTTGTTTGGCACAGGGGACCTCCAGTCGTTATATCATATATCTTCAGATGATCTTTTCGTTCTCCCAATTAGTATACCAATGAATAAAAACTTTTGCTGTGGATCTCGAATAAACAAGATAGTGACCAGAATAGCAAGTGCCGGCTTACATGAGAAGGTATTAAGTGATGTATCTTTTAGATATTGGTTAGATATCTTCAGCAAGTTCAAGAAAAATAAAGATCAAAATTTTCGTCCACTTTCATTGATGGATCTAAGAGGTAGTTATGCAATCTTGGGCATAGGCTTATGTTTCTCATTTCTTGTTTTTTTTGGAGAGATTATTCTTTATCGTGTCAAACGGAAAAAGCAACAAGTGGCTCATTTGCCCAAGCCCTATCGCAATAAATTTTAAAACCTATATAAAATAATTTCGTGTAAAATTTCGTAAATTTGTTTTCAGAATAAACGATAGAATAAATTTCACAATAGTATATATGTGTAAAATAGGTCAGTAGAATAATTTTTGAAGTAACTTTCAATTTTGTTCATGTTTTATTATGTATTAATTAGTAATTAAATGCTTTATCTATTTTTATAGTAATCAACATTTGCTGTATTAGATTTTGCCTCATACATGCCTAATCAGATGTTTTAGTTTAAAAAATGATGTTTTAATAGAATTGCTTTTTTTGTATTATTCACAATTTTTTTTAGTTTTTCATTTTGTTCATTACTAAAAGATAAACTTTCATATTATTTGAAAATCATCACTTCGAACACTTTTAAATAAATATTAAATTTTATAGAATATTGAAAATCCTTTAACATATAGGCGAAAGGATCTCTAATTGGACATTTTAAACTCTTTACAGACGTAAAAATGAATCCCTGCTCAAAGTTTAAAATAATTTTGACTATTTAAAAATAAATCATAGAAAAAAATTGTTTATATAAATGTTTCAAGAATAAAATTTGAGCATATAATCGTTAACTTAAATTTTCCAAAGCCGTATAATTGTTATTACTATCTTTGAAATGATTCTTTACTTTCGTAGTTTTAAATAAAAACCAAATATAAATCATATTTCCATAAAAAATATATTTATAATTAGTTCAGCCCAGTAAAAGTTTTTCTGAATGTTGTTATAAATTAATATAGATTTGTGTCTTCATAGATAACCTATTAAAACTTTCATTTATTATGAATGAATAAAAACAACTTGCTTGCAAGAAATGACGCAAATGTTATTGTAATTCCAATGTTTTTTTATGAGTAGATGCCCCTATTTCTCGTGCATCTTTAAAATGAATACGATTTTAAATCATTTTATATTCAATAATATTTCAATACGTTTTATTGATGAAAAATGCATACTATGTGTTTATTTCTCACTGAGTTCAAAATTTGTCAAATTGTTCTCTAAATAAGAATACATAGAAAATGATTACTTTTTTTCATAAAGAAATTTCTCTTTTAAAAACCTAAAAGATTCTTGAATGATTTAACATATTATCAGTGTAATGATTTTTATTTATTAGTTTTACAATATATTTAATTGAATTCTATTTAACGTTCTTGAATGAAACAGAAAGTTTCTAATAGTGTTAAAATTTTACTAACTTAAAATAAACTTAATAAAGGATTTAGAAAGTGAAATTATTTGCTAATTATGTTTATAAAAATGAAATAATAAAATATCCATACAAATTTTGCTGTATAGCTTTAACGTTTTCATTAAAATATTTTTTTATTAAAATATAATTATTATGTAATAATAATAGCAGACAGTATACTCAATATCTAGTATTGTTGCTGTCATATAACAATTAGTCACCAGTATTATGAATATTATGATGAATTCCTTTACGCAGTTCAGTATCATTTCTCAGCACATTTATAATAAATTAAAATATCTGTGTAGCAAAGTGCGTGCCATTTTTTTTTTTTTGCAATTTTTATGCAGCTGGAAATATTGTATGGAAATATTAAATGCATTAAATAAAGTGATGTTTTCAAAATAACTGTGTGCAATTATTATACTTTTTTGTTATTAATATGAAAAGAAATTCAATTTATTTCTTAATTTCCATAATGATGGAGTTTAATAATATTCTAGAACCTAGCCAATTATAAGAACGTTTTTGAAGAATTTTCTTGTCTTGTATATGAACAATAAAATTTTCTTCGTAGTGAACGAAAAAGCAAGAAAATAATGGAACGATGTGCTGATAATCATATACAAATGCTTTACAAATTGATTATCTCAAAAATGAAACGGCTGTATCCATTGAGAGTAATAATAGTCTTTTTTTAAATCTGTTATTGATATGAGTGCTTTCAATCATGGTTGCATAACTAATATAATAAACGATTTTTTTAGTAGTCATACTATATCTCATTCTTTACTGTTGCACGCTTATATTTCTCTAAACGTTTTCCTGTAAGTGGTTCAAAAAGTAATTTAAAAAGTATTGCATTTTCATATGTTAAATAGTATCGTTTCTCTCTTCTATTGAATATAATAGTTAGTAAAGAATTAAAGATGAGAATCGAAATTATTAAAGGAAGAGAAATAGCGTAAGTCCATAAAATAATTATACATTCTATATCAAATATTGTTTATAAGATTCTGACACTTTGTAGCTAGCTTTTTATGATAAGTACAATAGTTCCTCAAGTAAGAATTTGATGAATCGGAAGAAAATAAGAGATTTTATAACACAAATTTTATACATTTGAAGAAATTAAAATTAAATTACTTTTTTAAAATTAAAATGTAGATCATCTGTAGCCCTTAATATTTGGAAATCATGATATCAAAAAAGATTATTGGTTTTGATATTAAATTGCCCAAAGATGCCCTAATATACTTTTTAAAGTGAATGAGCTTAATATACTCCTAAGCAAAAAAACGTGGCTTATTAGAGTCGTTAGTTTAAATTCCTTTAAATAGTTGGGTTCCTTGCTACTACTCGTAGGGTTTTTCTACACCAGAATTTCAATTTTACAGTCTTAAATAGGATTGTGCATAAAAATAGGAGAATTTCAAAACTTTTGAAAGCATGTTCTTTTAGATTTTATGTTTGTTAGCAAAAATAATTGATAAAAATAATTTTCGCGCAAAGAAAAACATCCTTCTAATTTATTCCTGATAATGTTCTAGAATTATTTCTTAATTATGAAACGTCTCTTCATTTTGAGTGGTGTTACCTTTTAATTTTTATTTTATAAAATAATTATTCACATAGAAAGGGTAATTTTTTTAAAGTTTTTATATGGTTTTGTACTGATTAGCTTATAATAATTTCCTCAGTTGTTTTTGTTGTTTCTTATGACACTTGTAATTAATTGGCAAACCCACTGAGGAAGTCAGTAAATTTTAAGCCGATTGACGTATAAAGTATGAGTGTCAAGACTCTCGAGCACCCGAGTGCAGAAGTCTGACTTTAAGTTCATGTAAACATGACATTCATACACTCGCTTGCACAATACCTTTTTATAGGGCGGGGAGTTAATACTCCTCACAAATAAGTAAGAACAACCATGTTTTATTTATCATCACAGGGTAAATAAATTCATGATAGAGCCGGACTCGAATTTCGGACTCCAAAATCATGTGGAAGACTTGTTACAACTAGGCCAAGAACCCGGCAATTTTCTTTGTATGTTGCTTAATTGGAAACAGAGAATAATTAAGATTCTTTACAATCTCACTTGACCTCAAGATAAAGGTTAGGGCAAAAAGAATTTATATAATCGGGAAAGATGTAAAATTTCCCAGAAACGGATAGTAAATGGAAAATTTCCAAGTATATGGAATTTTGGTAATTTTCCATGTAATTTTGGTTCCTAGTTTTCTGGCTGGAGGAGAAAATTTTGAAATATTAAAATTTTTCTGAATGTAGATATGGCACGTAAAACTAAAACAGTAGGTAATTAAAACCATATGCTGAAAATATGGTGAAATTCAGTCACAAATCAGCATGGTTAACCCTCATGATGACATTACACAGTAAACACCAAATTATGCTTACCTCAAGTAAAACAATATTTTTGCAACTGTATTATATTTATCGTTACAGAACAAAACTTTTTTTAAAAAAATAAAGCCGCTTGTATTTATTATTTTGCGTTTTATTTCAAAATGTTTCCACGAGTTGTCGCTTTACTTGAAAAGAGAGTAGCATCCTAATAAACTTATATTATTTTTAAAGCTCTAAATTTTCAGTGCCTTCATAAATTTATGCTTTAATTATACATTAAATTTTTATAAAGATTTTCAATTTTTTTTACAACATTTCTAAATTTTCAAATGAAATTTATAGGAACATAAATCATTTTTATATTGTATTTTGGTATGTTTCAGAACTTCTTCCTTTATATAAGTTGCATTTAATAAATAATATGAAATATAATACTTCTAGTTTAAGAATGGATAATACCATTAGAGCCTTAGGGTGCATCTTTCGAAGAAACACGCATTTATGAATCATTATCCCCCACGATCTGGCACTTATATATCTTTAATTAAAAATATTTCAAATTATAGCAATATTTGTGGAATAAAATTATTTCATTGTATCTAACCTGCATGTAGGTGAGTTATAGTGGCTGCGCAAGTCTTTTTCAATAAAATGGTCACTACACCTTAATGAATAAGAGCCCTTAGCAAATGAAATAGTTGAAATGAAGTTCCATTATTCCATCTTATCACTAAGATTTCATTTAGAGAAGTGGTTTAAAATGGTTTTTACTAAATGTTCATCATAAACTGAAAATTTTTTCTACAATTTTACATTATTTTACTACTACTAACCCCGCTATATGTATAAAAATCTACTTTGAAATTATAGGAAGAGCCTAATTTGCATTCTAAATATGTCATGTATTCATCAAAGAAGATTTTCTTCAAAAGAGAATAAATAAAGTAAATTAAAATGACTTTGTTAAATATGATAATGCTTAATTGTGCATTCTGTAATATTTCTATTCATCTATTGTTTTGAAAAAGAATAAGTATTTCTTGCGAGTTCCAAGGGATGAAAATCACAGCAACAGTTATTTGTAAATTCACTAAACCCACAAAATCCTTGCTCTGTGTCAAAGAAAATTCCTTATTAGATATATCTAGAGAAGATGTGACAAACAATTTTTTAACGATGATATCATATAATTAAATTTTCTTTAAATTAATAGCAATAACTCATCTTAAATAATTCATGAACTATTTATTTATTTCTTTAACTGAATTTGAATTTAAGACTGTTGAAGTATTCGAAATTTCCGATAAATAATCTTCTATCCATACTGAAATGCAGTGCCCTTTCAGTGAAACTACTTCGAACACCCAAAATGCTTGGTTCTCGTTATAAAATCTTCTTCTCTTTTTAGTGCTATTGATTAAATAATAGACGATTTTTTTTATAGAGATGCTTGCGCAGGCTCTTACTAATATTTATAGTTCATAAGATCAGGTTTATTTTCTCACTAGTTTATTTCTACTACTACTATTCACTACTATTTATTCACTACTATATCAATTTTTCTACTCAAATATATATATATATATATATATATATATATATATATATATAAACTACAATCAACTATGAATAATAATTGTACGAAAACAGAGCCAACAAAAGGATGAATGGTGAAATTTGAATCGTAATGCAAATATTTCTCCTTTTAGAGTTATTTTCTTTTACAAGAAGAAATTCATATGGCTGAATCGAAGAAATGTTCCCTTTATAAAGAGATCCTTATAAAATAAGGATTGACCTATTTCTAATTTATGAAAAGGTTAAAATTAGTGCTGATAAGATATTTGCAACCGTACTTTTTTAAAGAAAAATTTGCACATTTTCTTAGTTATGAATATAAAGGGAAATTAGAAATACATAATTTTCAAAATTATTTATTCGATGCATTTAATGGCAATTTCATTAATGATGTTTGAAATCAATTTTTTAAAAGAATTTCCATGTAAAATTTACCAATACATCATGCGTTTTCTTCGTTTATTTATATTTCATTTTTTTAAGTATCTTCTTTCCCCTGTTAGTAATTTTTGACAAAACATGCCGCTACAAATCACTAGTAAATATTCCAGTTTAATTGCCATGAGAAATTTGTTGAATACGTATAAAAATTCCAGAATAAGCAATCGTTTCGTCGATGCCATCAATATCACCCCTTGCTGCATTTTTTGACAATTGGAAGAAAATAATTTTTCTGATATTTAATATTTATTTACTTCAAATCAAATAAATAATGCAAAAAATTAATTTCGAAGAGGCCAGTTTTATAAAATAACAAGGTTATAAACGCTCTTATTACACCCAAGAAGAGAATAAAAAGAACATTTACTTAACTTTAAATTCTATTTTCTTACACTGCTCATCGTACTGACTTCCCGCCTTGCCCGAAAGTACACGAATAATAAATACTGAATGACCGAACCATCGCATCAGCAGCCATTGGCAAAAACTATGGTTGAGTCTTAAGGGCCATCACTGGCCATGAGAAGCACCTCCCATAATCGCTGGCGGCAGCCGGACTCCCCATCACCACTCATGTATGTACCCTCCAGGATAACGAGATACAAACGCCTTGCCTAAAGCAACTCATCCACATTTCGAGCCGCTCTCAACAGGGGGAGAGTTCTGCACGTAAAGTGAAAGATTCGACAGTTGTGTTAAGAAATAAGAGAAACGAGTCGATCGTAAATAGCATGATAATAATGGTAATTTATCAAGCATCAAAACATCGAATGCCTTTGAAAAAAGTATTTGATACGCTAAGAATAATGTTATAAATTTGTAAGAATGCTTTTTTTTTTAAATATTAAGTATATCGATATGGAAAAGAGTTTTACAAATATAGTAATGGCTGTCAAATTTATACTGAGTCAATGACCCTAACCTATAGCTCTTAAATTAGAGGAATTTTGCAATATATCGATTATGTAGAAGTAGCGATATTTCTTCTAGAAACTTCAATGACATGTCCTGAGACAAAAAAGCTCGAGAACTAGAATCAGTAGCTAGCATTGGAGTCAACGCAACTAAGTTTTTAAGCGAGGTCTCTCTTAGGAAGGCTATCTCCAGCGAAATCTTATTGAACGCTTTGAGCAGTTGTGGTTGTTTAATAGCGATTAGATTGCTATTTGTGTAAATCTATTTATTGCAAGTTATGATACTGTAAGCGCTTCCAATGCATTTGTGTAAAATGAAACGTCAATATGTGCTAAATTTTTCAGTAGACTTGCCATTGTACACTTAACGGACGTTCAGATTTTTCATAAGAATATTATACATTTTTCTTAAATTTATGAATGAAATTTATTGAGATTTTAAAATGTCATAAAAAATTTCATATTCACTTAGAGAACTAGTATAGTCGTATAAAAATATTTGGCTCCTAGAAGATTAAAGGAGATTCCTTTTCTAATAAATAAAAGTCTTTATTACTTACTAACCTTTATTAGCATTAACTTGGATTTCCGGGAATATTGTTTAGTTCAAATATACACTTTGTGCAATGTATTGTTGATTTTTCTCTAAATAAACATTTAAATATTAAATTTAAACGCTTTTGGATGCCTTAGAATTTAATATTGTTCCTTTTCCTGATATCAAATCAAGCGATGATATGATACATGGAAAGGCTACAATCATTTCAAAAATGTTAAGAATGTTTTCGAAACAAGAGTAAGAATTTTATTCATATTATGTATAATATAAAGAAGTATAAAATTCTTTTCTATTAAATAAAGCAATTTTTGACAGCTGTTATATATATGTCTCTTTAATTCTGGTTGTTAAAGAAAAACATTGTTTCATTGATAAACATCATACTTGCTTATAAATTCCCCAAACAATAAAAAATTCTATGAAATGGGAAATTTAACTTGATTTTTCTTTCTTTTTCTTTCTTTTTTTATGAGACAGTATTCAATTTAATGATGTTCTACTTTTTGTGAAATTAAAAGAGGGTCTTGTATTTTTCCTTTTTCATTTTATTCAACAAGTATTATACATTTTATCTTTTTTTTCAAGAATACGTGGAAATAGATAAATACATTAAAAAATAATATTTTATAAAAATATATATTTAATCTCTCTAAGTATTTTTTTATTTTCTAATTATTTTCCATTATTTAGAAACATTTTTGTGGAAACACATTATGTTAATTGAAGTTAAAAATATTCATTAACTGGGAAATAACTACATTTCAAAATGATACTTAGGAAGAAGAATAAGAAACTGTCGTTTTTATCTAAAAAAAATTGAAATTATTGCTAGTATATTTCTTTTTTAATATACAACAGCATTTTATGAATAAATTAGTTTTTTCCACCATAGCATATTTTTGAACTTTATAACCTAAAAGTAATTAATGTAATGATTAAAAAGTTAGCAAGCAATTACGAATTGTCTGATTTTTTAATTAATGAGATTTAATATAATTCGTAAAAATAATGAGTTTTTTTTAATGAAAGGAAACATATTTATCGGGATTTTCATGTTAATATTTATTGCCGTAGAAAAATTTATTAATTAAAAGAGATTATAGAAACCTCATTAGAAAGCTAGTAACTGATGAAAGTTGAATAAATATAAATATTTCAAACCTCAAACATAATTTAAAAAAATATTTATTGTGCATAGATTTATTTGAGATTTGCATAGATTTATTTAATCATAATCGTTTTTTATTAATGTAAATTTTTGTATGCACTATTAATCCGAAACTATCCAGCTTTTTAAAGTTAAATTTAAATACAGAAAAAAAAATCTCAAATAAATATGAAAAGAATTATATAAAAATCAATGTGTGAGAAAAATATATGAAAAAGTGAGAAACTATTACAGTTTTTGGTTTTAGGTTTTTTTTAATCTTACTATTAACAATCCTAAATAATTAAGTTCTATATAATATTATATTCTAATAATTAAATTCTTAAGTCAAAGCAAAAATAAAGTTTTCAAATTAAACTTTTGCAGTTATGTTTCTGTATTATTATATGTTTTTTAAATATATCATAAAGAAACATAAATTTAATATTCATAAACATTGGGAGCCAGGCATGGTGATTTATTTTTAAACGATATACTTTTATTCATATTTTTACCTTTTCGTATAGAAG
Organism: Argiope trifasciata; assembly: GCA_026543055.1. Lineage (NCBI taxonomy): Eukaryota > Metazoa > Arthropoda > Arachnida > Araneae > Araneidae > Argiope > Argiope trifasciata. The sequence goes on from JAPMOQ010045390.1 coordinate 4,730,230, forward strand.
GTGTACAAGGAAAGATATACTGCAATTGTCAAAAACTGCAAACTGAGGAATCTCTAAGTATTATTAAAACATCCCCAAGTTCAAAAAACACATTTTTTTAGATAATGTCAGTATCTGAACACTATAATGATAGTAAAAAATTATTAGAAACAAATGGATAAAATTTGGCATGTAATCTTAATACCATTTTTTTTGTATATTTTGGAATTGTAAACGAATTAAATTCATTTTAAGTTTTTTAGTTCGTCTAATTGTATTTTATACATATATACTCATATAATGAAAAGAGCTGGATGGATAACATTTCCTTCATAGTTTAATATCTAGAGTTATAGAGTTATTTCACATTTGAAATCAATTCCCAAAAGGGGTTTATTTTTCTGTGGTGAGTGTTTTTACGAGTTTGATAAAAGGAAATCACAATACCGAATAAAAAAACTGCGGTAAACTGAGACAAAAATTGTAATTTTTGTGTTCAATCAATTCGGTTTCAATCAGTGGGAAAAGATCGTGCAGTTCCCCTTATGGAGCCTGTACAATAACTGTATTCCGGCGATTAATCACCAAGAAATCCTCATGTTTATGACTCTTTTGTAGCTATTATTCTCCAATAATTTGTAATTAAAAACACATAAGTACATTTAAAAAGAGTATGCGAGAAAGCTATTGTAAATCCTTCTATATCTCTAAATAATACATAAAACTTTGTCATTAGATTGTAAAATCATTTTAAATAATGTCATTAAAAGTTGAGCTTCTCAATAATTTTTAAAATGATCTCTGCATAATAAATTCATATATACTCTAATCATAATTTTGACTATTTTGAAGACTTTAATTTAAAAATGTTGCCTTGATCATGCTTCATATTTAATTGATGTTTTCTATACTAAATATTAATTAACAGAAAGTAAACATTTTGAAAATAATAAATTATTATTTTAAAAAATATATCATTTTCGACAGATAGAGAGCATTTAACCCTTTGCACTCGAGGGCTCCGGAGCGGAGCCATTTAAAATTGGTCTTCAAACTCGAGGGCTCCGCTACGGAGACAATGCAAATAATTTTCAGTTTTTTTTTTTTAAAAAAAACACCG
>JAPMOQ010045390.1:4731728-4794417 GCA_026543055.1 Argiope trifasciata
ACACCGTCAGCTTTAAAAACTGAAAATTATTTGCATTGCCTCCGTAGCGGAGCCCTCGAGTTCGAAGACCAATTTTAAATGGCTCCACTCCGGAGCCCTCGAGTGCAAAGGGTTAATTATTCAAAATTGCTTTCTAACCGATTTGCTTTATGGGTGATTAAATTTCATTTATATCTTGTTTGTATAAGAAAATGTCCACCACAATGTTAGTTTCTAAAGAATATCAGGAATGGCATGTAATATTTTACAACGTTTTAATTATATTGCTATTATTAAATCTTTCTTCTTTAAATGAAGGGAAATGAATGCATTTTAACCTATCACATTTTAGAGAAAAACATTTTTCCAAAGGAAAAATTAATCTAGTGGCTAAACGAAAGAAACTTTTTGGATGAATCTGGGCCATTAACAAATAGGAATGTTTGCCTCTGGGAAAGAAATCAAAAACAGAAAAGGAAGTTTTAAAAAATCTCACAAATTTCTTGACAGCTTCTGTTTCTTAATTTTGTATTTCAGTCTGATCATCGCATTACACTCTTTTGCTTTCTCTGATAACTTCAGTTTTTTAACAGAATTGGTTTGTATCTCCAAAGAAGGAAGTTCAAGAATTCTATACCGATACTCATGGTTAACTTCTTCAATTTGATGAGAATTTTGAAAGCTTTCGTCTAGAGATATGGAATCAGAAGAAATCTTCTTGAAACTTCTTAGTTTTATATATATATATATATATATATAATGGAAGAAATAATATAATAACGGACCATAAAAAGCACAGTTTTTATCCATTGAATGGCTGTGTTTTATAGCATTTTGATCCGAAATCGTTTTTTAGATAATAGAATTGAAGAGAGCTGAAGAAAATATAGAACATTCCAAAATAAATTTTAAAAACTCTCACACGACTATGTGCCGTTAACACCTAGATTTTCAGTGTGGAAAATAAGTTATCAATACATATGCGAGGGCTGATATAAAAAGAAATTTACAAAGCAAAGGAAAATACTTTAGTACAGGATATAAATGGTAATTAACAGGCATATAAGACTGTCACTTCTGTACATAGTTACTAAAGCCATAGAGACATTTATCACACCACTGGACCGATTTTTTTTACCTCGTCTTTGTTACAATCAGGTATCTAGATCTTGAGTCAGTTCTTGGTACCTTTTTGAAGATCATCGTCTGATATGAACCTGATTAAGATAAGTGTTTCTCAATGCCAGGAAAAGGAAATAGTCACTGGGAACCAAATCGGAGCTGCATGGGAGTAGGCTCCAGACCTACCACCTAAACGTTTCCTGGAATCGCTGAGTCTGGCGAGCTGTATAAGATCGAGCATTATCATGTAGGAGAATGACAACTAACTCCAGCTATTTAGCAAATACTCTTTGCTTTGTCCCTTACACTTCAACGATTTATTATTGAATGTCAGGGGACAGATTCTTGACCCATAAAAATCGTATCACAACTTTAAGAGACCACTTCTCTTGATGCCTTGTCATTACTGTCACTGTTTCAAGTCTGAGTACTAACACCATCTGCTCAACCGGTCTAAGACAACTAGCGTCTTCTGTCTCCACTCTGGGTAACAATATTCTCATCCACAATTTTAACTTTCCAAATACCGTTTCTTCACCTTCACACGAATAAATTCGAATTACTGGACAGCCATGATATCATTGACAGGAAATAAGGTAATATTTCGTGTGTACTTGTGTGTCGAGAATCAATCATCACACCGGGTGCTTATCATCTTCATATCTAAGGAGTTCCCAAATGTCTTTAATATGTTTTTTTTTTACCTCAACTTTGTGCATTTACATTATTACATGAATTCAATAATGCGCATGCTTCAAACAAGTTATCTGACTACTAAAGATGATTAAAAGGATATTTTATGCTCTCATTGTCACTAAACAATTAAAAAGTACAAAATAATATCTTACTTTTCATTAATTTTTTGCCTAAAAATTCATCACATTTTGTTCATTGTCTAGATATCATATATAATGCCAACAGAAAGTGCATCGTAATTCTTTAATTAAAAGCCTCAGTTACTTGGTTTTTTTATTAATATACTGAATATTTATAACTGACCAGCAATAAATTCATCAATTACAAAAAAGAATGAAATAAAAACTAAGTTCAAATTAACATGTTTATTTATTACATGAAGTATTAAATCTCAATAAAGATAAATATATCAGTTTGTATCTCAAGGAAGACCTGGAAATTGCATGGATGGGTCCCCTACGAATTCAGTGACAACAATAATGTCGAATGCGTACGAAATTTCTACAAATTGCTTCAATGAAATGTGTAGGGCTCGTTTCTGAAGGATGTCCAAGTATCGTGAATTATTTGCCTGTGGAGTCGTCGTCCAAACAAATGGGAATATAGGGTGACTACGCAAAGTAATTAATCATTTGAAAATGTTACTGTTGAATTTGTATACTTTCACTTTCAAGAACGTCTGATAATATCGTTAAAATCGCCTTATAATTATAATAACCAACCGAATAAAATATTTTTCCCGTTTACGTAATCAAATGCAATTGTTTTTCGGGGTTATTTTTAAAAGTAACATTTTTATTCTGGTTTCGTACCATTTTGATTACTTGTTTTATTTGTTAATCTGTTTCTCGGCTTTATCAATGGAGCTTATTTTTGAAATTTTACTTTGTATTTAAACGTAAGCAAAACTTTGATGTTTTGTATCAAAGACATTTGAAAATATTTTCTCAAAACGATGATTTTTAATTTATTTGAAAACTTAAGAATTACCGTTTTAACTATTCACTAATATAATTTTTATACGTGTTCTTTCTTTAATTTTTAAATTTTATTTAATATGTCAGTAATAACAATATTTTGATATATAAACCTCGAAAGTTATTTTTATTTAAAAAGGCAATTTTTTATTGATGAAATTCAAACTAATTTAATCCTCCCATTCAATTATTAAAACGATCTAGTCTTTAGGTAAAGTGTAACTTTGATTTATATACTGACTTTGTATATAAATTATATATATGTATATGACTTATATACATGTATGTATACTGACTTTGAAGCTGTATTTTCATTTTTTTATTTCATAATTGTTTTCCCATAAATAATTTGTAATGGATTGAATCCATCAAATGAATATATTTGAATCTTTTCAAATAACAGCTTGAAATTTTAAATAAATGCATATCGTATTAATTGTTTAACCAAGAGAGGAGTCAATATTTCATTCGGTTCAGTTGGTTGCCAAATGTTATTGGTTTATTCTATTTTTCATACAATATCCAATCTTAATCTAATTAACAATTAATATGCATTTGATTAATTTTCTCCAAATTGCAATCAATATTGAAAATTGATAAATAGTGTATTTATTACAAGCAATTTAAAGGCGTTAAGCAAGGTAGATTTCATCCATGTATTTCATGCGAAATACTTTTAAGAAATAATTACAAGTATTAAAATAAAGAATATATTTTTGGAACTCGACTGCAATTTCTGAAACTCTAATTTATCTGTTCAAACTCTTGGCAGCCTAAACATAGCCAAATATGAAAATATATTTAATTCATATAGTTTATAAAAATTAATGTTCTATGAAGTAAAAATCTTATAAAATTATTTTTTAATTTCAATTTTTAATTCGCATTTTATTAAACAATTTTAAGAAATAATGTATTATTTCTGAAATTTGTATTCAGTTAGTACCTTTATTTCAAAATTAAAATCCAGTTTGCAATCGATTTCAAAATAATTGAGATTAGAAATTACCAGCATAATGTATCATGATGAGAAAAATTAAAAATTTAACTATTTTAAAAATCTGAATGATTAAGATATGAGAAAAAAAATGTTTCCTAAATTTGATCTTTACAAACACGAATTGTACTCACAAATTACACCAAGATAAAAAAAACAGTGCGCTTTGAAAATAAGAGTTAATAATTGTTAAAAAGTATTCTGAAATTCAAATTAAAACATTTGCATCTCATTATAAATTTGTTGGGAGGCAAAGAACCCTCAATAGCATGGTGTTGAATCTTGGTTTTTATGCTCTTAAGATGACGGACTCGAAATATAATGCTTCTAAAGATCTGCCATGAAATTGAATTCCTTTATACGTTAAATTTGTTTTGTTAATAATATCTTGCTTTGAGATGTACCTCAAAACCCAGGTATCTTTGTATTGTTCTGACACGGGAAAAATATTTCAAATGGTCACGAAATAATTCTTTGATAATAATTGTTTCTGTTTAAAATATCAATTTGCACTTAAAAATGCAGCATACAATTGCTTAGATGTTTAGTTTTCTTGCGGCTTTAAACAGCATCAATTTATTAAGTAAAAAGACATAAAAAGAGTCGTGGTGGTTGTTTTTTTGTTAGAAATGAAAAGACCCGTGGGTTGTTCTTTTTTGTTGTTGTTGTTTAGTCCAATGAAACAGGCCTTTATGGAGAATTTCATATTATTTGACTCTCTCATGAGATATGTAACCCAAATTTCGATATATTTTGTTTTTCAGACATGAGCATATGATTGCGCAGTTGGAATGTGAAGATTTATTGAAATTCCAGACGTCAGATTTTGTTTAAATTAACAATGCAAGGTGGGTCTTAAATACCATTATATTTTAATCCCTTAAAATTATCAGAGTCGGTTGGAAATTTGAATCATGGCGGCTTTTTCGCGTGACAGTCATATTTGTATCTTAAATCAGTAAGTGATTTTGACATATTGTTCAGGATATTTTTCTATAGCTTATATTTATTTTTAATAAAGTTACGTGAGTGATTACTCACTTCTTTTTCTTCATGCTGTTATTTTATGTGCATTTATGGCTCTAATTGGGATGACGAGTTGCTGAAATTTCGTGCTAGTAAATGCCCCATATTTCCATGATGGGGTTTTTTTCTTCAAGAAGATGGATCATTTTCTCCAAGATGGGAGAATTTTTTTCGGTGGAAACTGCTTTGATATATTATTATAAAGCTGCTGCCGAAATTTAGATGAATAATGTTGGATGTATTTTTGTATTTAAATGTTTGTTATTAATGCCATACTATTTGGAGGTGGTAACATTTATTTAAGAAATTCTTGAATTTCATTTTAAACTTGTTCAAAAATTCTTAAGATAATTTAAGTAAAAGTAATAAATATAACATTATCTTAAAACTGAGTTCTTTTACCAGTTATTTGAAACTTTTTTTAGCAATTTTTCTTGAATATATATAAAGATATATTAATCCATCGAAATAGAAAATCTTGTAAATCCCAAGCAGTATTTCGAGTACTTATTTATTACTATCGACGTAACTGCCAACTCCAGTGTCCAATTATGTAATTAGATGCATTCTTTTAATAATTATATGCAGCTCGAATTCATACGCACTCTGATTACTCTTTGCTGCCTTTATCTGTAACCAAACGCATATATTGAGCAGTCTAAATTAAATGATCTTATTTCTTAACTCTCCGAGCCTTTTATTATTTTAGGTGATTTCAACGGCCACAGTCCTCTCTGGTGAAGCAATGGCAGTAATATTAGAGGTCGTCAGATAGAGCAATTTTTGGATGATCATAATCTTTGTCTTTTTAATTATGACGAGCACACTTATTTTCATACACCGACAAACAGTTTTCATGTACTGGATCTAGCAATATGTTCTCCCACCCTCTATCCCTTTTTTAGTTTGCAAATGGATAAGGATTTACACAATAGTGACCACTTCCAATTAATATTATTCGATAATAGGAGACATCAGACTTCGTCTACTCCCAGTTTTCCCAGATATAAACTAGAAGCTGCCAATTGGACCAAATTCACTTCATTAGCTAATATTACTGAAGAAATGGTGAATAATATTAACATAGATGCAGCAGTTGTCTAAATTACTCAGCTTCTGATAATTGCAGCGAATGCTTCAATTCCTAAAACTTGGACAAAATTTAGGAGGCAGCGCATGGTCTGGTGGAATAATGATTGTCAAAAGTCATATAAGATGCAAAGAAAAGGCTGGGATACTTTCCGTAGATACCCCACTACTGAAAGTTTAATTCGCTTCAAAAGGGCAAAAGCCAATTCTAGACGGATTCAAAGAAGTAGCAAACGGGACTCGTGTGAAAAATATGTTTATTCTATCAACCCTTCACTTTCCAGCAAGCAACTTTGGAGTAGGGTTAAAAAAATATTTGGAGCACCAGCGAGTCATAGGATTCCTATGTTGCTTGGAAACAGTATTATAGCTAATTCTATAGCTTCGGCTTTTGCTGAGGCAAGTAATAACAAGTATTATACAAATACATTTCAAAACTATAAAAGTTTAATCGAAAAGGAAAAACTAGAATTCCAAACTACAATAGACACTTCGTATTATAGACCGTTTACACACTTTGAACTTAAAATCTGCCTCAATAGTGTACACAAGTCTTCACCTGGTCCTGATAATATATGTTATGATATGATCAAAAATCTTTCTGAAACCTCTCTTAAAAACCTGCTCTTTTTATATAATAGAATTTGGCAAGAACAGTATTTTCCCACTGCCTGGCAAGAAGCAACTATAATACCATTCTGAAACCTGGTAAAAATCCAATGGAACCTTCTAACTATAGGCCGATTGCCCTGACGAACTGTTTATGTAAACTGTTGGAAAAAATAGTTAATCGTAGACTTGTATACTACCTGGAGCATAACAAAATGTTAAACATTTCTCAAAGCGGGTTTAGACAAGGCCGATCAACAATGGACAGCCTGTTGACTTTAGAAACTGATGTACGAAATGCGTTTCTCCGTAGAAAACATTTAATGGCTATTTTTTTTATATTTCCAAAACCTACGACACAGCATGGCGCTTTGGCATTTTGAAGGATCTCTATAAGTGTAATTTAAGAGGAAACTTGCCATTATTTATTCAAAACTTCTTGGAATTAAGGACTTTTAGAGTTAAGATTGACTCAGAATTTTCAGATGTGTTTGTACAAAAAGAGGGAGTTCCTCACCGAAGTGTCCTGAGTGTGACTCTTTTTGCTTTGAAAATCAACCGTTTTAGACAATTTACCTTTATATATGAAGGTCCACTTATATGTAGACGATCTCTACATTTCTTGTTCTGGGTATAACATGACTTTCATAGAGGCAGCTTCAAAATGCAATCGATCAACTCACACGTTGGTGCGATAAGAATGGATTTTCATTTTCTCCTGAAAAAAAAAAAAATGCTGTACATTTTTGTAGGAAACGCAGCCTACATCCTGAGCCTGAGATTCACCTAAAATGTCATCCTGTCAATACTTGAAGAAGTTAAATTTTTAGGTCTGAATTTTTATAAAAGCTTACATTTACCTCTCCTATTACTTACATAAAAAATGTGGAAGATCCCTGAATATCTTAAAGGTTCTTTCAAACACTACATGGGGTACCAACCGTCTGTCTTTACTTCCTATTTATAGAGCGGTAATTTTATCTAAACTTGACTATGGTCGCAATGACTATCGTTTTGCAAGACGCGGTGTTCTGCAAAAATTGGATACTGTTCATCATGCTGCTCTTCGATTATGTTCAGGAACATTCAGAACATCACCTGTACAAAATTTTATATAGAATGTAATGAGTCTTCTCTACTCATCAGAAGACAGATATTGTCCCTCCATTATTTTAAAATTTTATCAAACCTGACCATCCCTATTATAATTTTAATCAGAACCAATTTTTACAACGTATTCATGTTGCTCGACCATCATTAATACCCTCATTCTTGGAGAGAATGTCGCGTTTAGCTTCATAACTGCATCTGGAAAAGGTACAAATGGTTTCAAAACAATCGTTTGTCTTATCACTCTGGCAATCTCATGGAATTCATTCCAATATTTTGATAAACAAAATACTGTGGATATCGTTTATCAACAAATCTTTGCTGGCTATTGTCAAAAATATCGTCACTTTAAACCTATTTTTACAGATGTATCTAAAGGTCACGATTATACTTTTTCGCTTGTATTTCAAATTCCTCAATAGCCTATAGAATCAGCTCATTTTGCTCTATTTTTACAGCAGAGATAACTGCTATCTTAAGCTTTATCAGTTATTTCTGATTGTTCTTCTGATAACTATATAATATACACTAATTCAATGAGCGCTTTGCAATCTCTGTCATCGTTACATGCTCACAGCCTTCCTTTGCTTTTCACCATTTTAAATTTGCGTGACAAACTTATTTGTAAGGGCTTTCAAATTATTTTATGCTGGGTCTCCACACATGTGGGAATCTCAAGAAATGATAAGACAGCAAAACTGGCCACTACCTTCTTGCCAACACAGATTCCTCTTAACGGTTATAAGAAATATATAAATCATATTCTGCATTCCAAATGGCAAACTGAATGGGAGACACAGGTTAGTAATACGCTCTATGCAATTAAATCTACAATAGATTTCTGGCCCACATTACACAGCAGAAATCTAGACACAATTTTAACTGGGTTGAGGATTGGGCATACTCGATACACCCACTGACATTTGTTGATGGGGGATCCAACACCCTTTTGTTCAATGTGTAATAGTCCCATGTTTGTTTCCCACATTCTTGTGGAGTATCCACGGTTTTCTATCCAGCTCTTTGCATGTTTTCAGAAGACTCGCCTTGAATTGGACGAATTGCTTTCCGAAACTCAGCATGTTTGGCTTTTTAGTTTTTTAAAATATATAGGTTTTTATAATCATATATAAACATTCATCCCATTTTTAACACAATACCATATATAACTTTAATTTTACGCTTTTCATAACTCACAAACACTTTCAGCCACTTAGATTTTTTAAATATTCCATATTAAGATTCCATTATCAATAGAAATAGATATTTTAAAGTATGTGGCATAGTATGGCCAAAAATGGCTTTTGTGCCATTAAACACCAACTTAACCCAATTAAATAAACAAAGTGTGGAGAGTTATGTTTTGTGCTAAACTTAAAAATCAATTGGCCTGGAATTGGAACTATTTCTTACAATTTATCTATTCCCCTGTAATATAAAAGATAACTGCCTTCTTCCATTATTCACTGAATGAAATAACGAAGACGGCATCAAATTTCGAATGATTCTCAATAGATTTAACTAACGAATTTTGCTCTTTTGGAAAATCTCCAACACGACATTAAAAAATATTTCAATTCTTTTTCACAATTTTGTTTTCAGAACTCTAACAACAGCTTCATACTTCAAAACGGGCAATGTGTAAACCCTTTAGGTCTGTTTTTGTAAATTTTGTTTTTTCTTTGTGAAACCTTTCATTACATGAAGGTCTGGAGTTACCTTTCATTACATGAAGGTCTGGAGTTACCTTTCTATTGGGTTGGCAACTAAGTGATTGCCAATTTTGTGGATAGATGGACTTTACACTTTCTCTTGTTTTGTTTATGTGGTCAAAGCATCTAACATATTTTTTTCTTATTGTTTGGGCTTCTACCTTTAATTTAGTAAATATATATATATATATATGACCGTATATGGAAATGAAGCCTTGAAAGAAAGGCAGTGTCAAAATTGATTTGCCAGATTTCGTTCTGGTGATGTTTTCATTGAAAAATGCTCAACGACCTGGCAGTAAAGTCGAAGTTGAAGGCTGTTATCGATTCAGATCATCATAGCACAGCACGTGATATTGCAGAGAGGCTTAATGTATCTCATACATGCATTGAAAATTTTTAAAACGCAACTAAATTAATCCATATATTAAAAACCTAATTACTGGCGACGAAAAGCGAATAGTTTATAACAACGTCAATCGGAAGTGATCGTGGGTGATGCAAGGTGAACCAGCCCAAACGACATCAAAAGCAGAGATTCACCAAAATAAAAGATTATGCTGTCAGTCTGGTGGGATTATAAAGGAATTTTGTACTTTGAACTTATGCCACAAAACCAAACGATCAAACGTGTATGTTTAACAACTCGCCAAACTGAGCGATACAAATCAAGAAAAGCCACCGGCATTGTCAAATCGTAGGGGTGTTGTTTCCCACCATGATAAAGCAAAGCTCCACACGTCTTTGGTCACTCGCCAAAAATTATTGGAACTGGATTAGGATGTTTCATCACATCCACTATATAGCCCTGATTTTGCGCCTTCAGATTACCATTTGTTTCATTCCATGTAGGACTCCTTAAATGGTAATATTTTTAATAATGCTGCTGATGTCAGATCATTTAATTCAGTTTTTTGATAGCAAAGATCAGAAATTTTACGAACGTGGAATTTTTACACTGCCAGAACAATGGCAAAAAGTTATCGACAAGAACGGACAATATCTAATTTAATAAAGTTATATTTATAAGCAATTTTGAATTTTCCTTCTTATTTTAAACCGGCAATGACTTGGTTGCCAACCCAATAAGAGTTTTCATCCAATGAAAATCCTTGGAAGTAGGCAAAAGGTCATTTTTTAACTTTATCTAATTCATAGGCTATTTGTCGTCAAGAAATTTTTCTATTAAATTCCTTAAGGGGTTTGCCTGATTTTTAACTGACGACAGTTATTTTAAGGTTTTAAAAATAACTCAGATTTCTGCTTCAAACTGGCTGTATTCATTGATTTATTCGAATTTGAAACATGGTTAGACATTTTTTAATGTACACATTTTGAAAATTAGCTTCACCTTCTTTAAAGCGCGTAAACCTTATTAATCAGAAAAATAACTTTACATTTATGAGTAGTTTATTTTTATTCTTCTACAATTTATGTCTGATAAATGGCGATCTTCTAAACGTGGAAAAATAATGTTCTCTAAAGATAAATTGAGCAGTGCAATGGTTTAATATAAACTTATAGAAATAATTCGCATCAAAAAATCTTTAAATTCTTAAATATACCGTCTACGTATGATGTTCAGTGTATCAAGTCTTGCCTGAATTACAGATAAATTTTTATTTGTGGCTAAAAAAATACCGGCATTGTTTTTATGTCTCGCAACCGAATTTTTGGAATTTCCTTTCCCGATTCTCTAATTTTTATTTACTCAAAATTTAAGATGCAAACATAAAATTTCTTAGCACTTCATAATTGTCTGCTGACGATGAAAGTTAGACACAAAGGAACTTGAAATTATTTCGTTTACAATTCCTTTTAAATTCAAAATTCTAATGGAATTTCCGATTTTAAAACTATATATCACAACCTATTTATCATTTCCGATTAAGTTTTCGTGTCCTGTAGAATTCAAAATTCGATTCTTTTAACACTAACGTTTTCCCGAGAATGCGATTAATATAATCCATTTAAACTGGTTTGATTTCAAGAGTTCAAGGTGAAAAACTATTTTTTGTATTGTCATATAGGCATTATAAATTCCAAATTTCTGCTTTAGATTTTCCAAGCTGTTATGACAGAACTTTAAAATATCTTTGGCAAATTTACCAGAAATGTTATGCGGCATTTAGGAAATTTAACAATATTAATTCCAGGACTTTAAGTTCAATTATTTACTCTAAATGCAATTTACTGTATACAATTATAAAGTGTAAATGTAAAGTTCATAATTTCTATAACAAATTTGTATGAATCGAATTCAATAAATTACAAGATCTTGACATTTTACATCCATTATCATTCGTATGTTGTAGAAATAATTCCCACTTAATGAATATTTAGTATTTTATCTTTACTTAAACATTAGTTACGCTAGCTTATTATTCCTCTAGTTTTAGTTTAATGAAAGATTAGAATTAAAATTTCTAAATTGAAAATTAATCTTACAGTTTTGTAGATTACATTGACACGAATCTAGTTTTTCTTTTCTTTGGGAACCAAACAATTGGCTCTTCCGGCCAGCTAATTGGCAGGTTTCTGCTATGTTAGGACAGTTTTAATCCTGATGATTGATCACCATCAGGATTAAAACTCGGATAAAGGAATGAAACATTTTCGAAAATTTGCTAGTTTCTACCATTTCAATTGCATAAAGAATTATAAATCGACGCGTTAGATGTATGTTCATATAAAAGCATTGTAACATTTCTTTAGGCTCCTTTAAATTTCAAATGAAGTCGTTCATTCCTTAAATTATTTACATAGGTTTCGAAGAAATACTGAATCATTAAATTTAATCCAATCAATAACTAAATTTGGAGTAGAGCCCTTTAATCGATTTTCAGTGTAAAATATTCAATTGAGAAAGTGAATTGTTCTTAAATGCAAAGTAAACCTTTTTGGCGTTAAGACATCTACGCTGATTAAGTTACTTTTTTAAAATTATCCTGTGTGCTCTAAAATTATCCTGAGAGCACAAAATTTTAAAATATTGCGCCTTTTGAATTTTTAAAAAATCCGCTTTATGAATTGCATGTTAAGCAAATTTGTCTGCCTTGCATAGTATTTAATGAATAGTTCTAAACATATATCTCTCAAAAGAATCCCTCTGAACAAAATAATTTTAAAACTCAAACTAGCTATAATTTATTATAACTTTTGAGAGTAAAATAAACTGTCCTTGATTTTTTTCCAATTAACACTGGAAAATGTGATGTAACCTGTCACACTGCTGCTTATCTGCAGTTTTGAAGGAAAAAATCCTATAGAGATCGAGAAATTCAATTCAATTCATAAATTTTTTATGCTGTAGTTTTCGGGAAACATTATTTAATCGGCTTGTATATTAATATTGCGAAATTTTTGTTTTATTAATTAAGTGACTTTAATTATTTTCAAAACCAAAAAAGCTATTGTATTAATCTATATTTAAGCATTTTAATTTCTTTTCACCGTTTGTCTAATGATTAGGACTTGGGAATTAAATACTCCTGAATTGATCATTACAAATGTTTTGGATATCCTAACTCGAAACTAAACTTTTATATGCATATTATTAGCCTTTCGGAAAGAATCTCGAAATTTAAATTTAACATTTAGCTCATGAATATCGGAAACAGAAGTAGATTTCGGTATTTTGTTAAGTAACCTCGGTAAGACTTGATGTGCTTTTCACACATTTAATTCGGGATAAAATCATTTGGCAATTTTCATAGTTTACTATAAGCTTGTTTTTCTAGAATCTTGAATAGTTAATCTATGGAGTCCCCAGCTTTGGAAGTATTTTTCAGAAATTCTTATACAGGAGATGTAAGTATATACATTATAATTCAAAATTTAAATCTCGGTTAAATGTATTCCCTTGCAAATTTAAGTAAACTAACTTAACATTAATAAACTTCAAATTTTTTTCCGTTGCTTCCCTTCCATAAAAGGATTAATTTTCATTATTCAGTACAAGTTTTCAATCCATTAAACATTCTAACAATTTGGATTGCCAGAATACGCAGAGGTGGAAAGAATGCGAATTTCTGTGGTTTATAATTAAACTATCGGATTGGTGAGAACTGTTCTTGGACTCTTAATTTCCAATTAGATCAAATTCATTATTTTCTATTATAATATATACTATAAAACGTCTCTGAACAGTAGAAATTTTATTTTGAAATTCCTTTCCATTCAAATGAAGATTAAAATTCTTTTACATTCCCTTGATAATTTAAATGGAATTAAACGAGGAGCATCAAATTGAAGCGAGGTATCAAGTGAAGCGAGAAAATTCAAATTTTTTTGGCATGAAAAGGTAAAGGTTTCATTTTTAGAATTTTAATCCTATAGATTTTGTGTTCATTTATCCTAAATTGGATAATTTATAAAAATTTTAGATCGAATGGACAAGTAAAGAAATTTTAAATAGATTGAGGAATGCTGTTCATTAAATTCGACAATATTTTTTTGCTAAATATTGTATTTCACATGGGTAAATGGATGTTAAAATCCAAATTTGAACTGAGAAAGCAGCTCTTATATGGATGTTACCGGCATTGTTTGGGCTATTTCAAATGTCATCTGCTAATAGTACGTTTCTTAGAAAATTTTAGTACAATTCATTAAACTCCTCGTTATTTCTATTTCCTTACTTGACTATATTCTTATCCTTATCAAAGAAATTCTGCAGATAAATATTTCAGTTATGAATATGACAATATATACTTTCATTAGGAGCACTTCAGTTGCAAGGATTTAAAGAAATTCAGTAGCTTTTCTCATTTTAATGTTGAAATTCATTAAGCTTCTCTATGAGGCTAGATACATGAAGACAGGAATTAAATACGTGTACATTTTGATGAATAAGCAAAAAATGTTCATCCAAATTATCTTTTTCCTATTTTGCGAAACTGTGGAGGGCGGGATAGGTTGGAGAGAGGAGGGAATATACAATAAGTTTACAATAGAACTTACCCCCCCCCCTCACAAAAAAATGCCCAAACATCCTATTCTAAGTAGGGTTTATAAAGAAGCTTCAAGTAGTATTTTAGTATTTTTGAAATTACACATGCGGAAATGTATCTGAATTTCCTCGGCATGAAAATTTTCCCCTTACTTTCGCTACTAGTTGAACTTAAAAATATTCAGTCGTTTATATTTAATTGAACTTTTTACTAAACATTTGAGTAGCAAATCTTAAATTCATTAAACTTGAACGAAACACTTAAATTTTTGGTTGCCGCTAGTGGAAAAAATTAAAATATTGTTGTAAATAGTATGGTAGTACTATTCTTGTAGTTTGGATTGAACAAATCAATGCAAGAAGCAAACTTTAAGGTAAAGGTGCCCGTAAAAATTAGCGCAATCCCGACTTGTATTTTGCTCGTTTCGGTTATATGCTGGTTCATCCAAATATGAAAGTTGATTCCAATTTTGCTTTTCACACATTTTTTATCTATTACAAATTTGCCTGTAATATTAATATCAATACATTATAATTGGCAGTGTAATGAATCTTAACTGGATTTTTCAAAGCAAGCATGTTTGATTTAGATGTACTTATTCTAGCATTCAAATTTTTTAACATACTTCAACCGTCTTTTCAATAACGCTTTTCAGTTTTGTTCCATCTAAATTTTTCATTAAAGCCAATAAAATTATTTAATAATACAACATTTTAAAATTTAAATTTTCTCGTTGTTGGCAGATGAATTAACAGTACCTTTTAGCGGAAATTTTTATAGCATGTGTCCTTTATATGGAGCAATGTTTATTTTGAGAAGAAAATAGGTCTATCAGAGGGAGAATAAGGGTTTTAAATTCATAATGTTCTACCAACTTTATAATGGTAAATAAATGGCATTGGAATACCTAATATTTGTAACTATTAATCTAAAGCTATTGAAAAGTCGATAATTTTTGTATCCCAAAATGGGTAATTATGTTCACATAATTACCTGCACGGTAAAATGCGGTAAAAAAGGTAATCATGTTCCCGTTCCCAAAACTACTATGGGAAGGTGAAATAAAATTTTGCATTTTAAAAATCAAGCCAAATATATTAAATGTCAGTTTTTTTCCTTTATTAAAAAGTGACTAAATGCAAAATTTAATATTGGAATTTCCGTAGTGCCCGGTGGCTTAATTTAGAGGTCTGCATATCTCATTTAATCGTATTAAAGGTACAGTAAATAAAGCGCTAATTTAACCACAGATATAAAGCTGAATGAATACATAATGAAACGATTTAGCATATGCTTATGTCATTGTGATGAGAGTTTCCAATTAAGTTCTTGCACAGATTTCAATGATACTTGAATATTCGGAATCAGCAAAAATAAAACAATTTTGAACTGGTTCTTTTCAAACCTAATTTTAAAAAAAATGCCCAAATATAATTTTGCAATAAATTGTGAATGTTTATATTAGACTCGTGCATTGCCGAAAATAACTTAACAAATTTAGATATATTTTAAAATAAGTCTTGAAAACAAAGTTAAAAAAATCATCGGTTATTCAATTTTTCACTGCTCGTCTTTCTTTCAGTCTCGGAATTTTAAATGTTTTTCGCATTTCTTAAGTCTTAATTTCTTTAATGTATAAAGTTGAATATTTAGACGACAAATTAAAAAAAATCTGTTTCAAAATTCACTTGAAAATTTAATTTTATGAAATAGTATGTTTACTGAAAGACGATGGTTTGAGAACAAATTTTGACCTCATTCTACTTAAATTACAAACGGATAATCTTTTACCAGCCTCTGATTCAATTAGACTATTTGATCATGACTGATCACCATCATCGAATGGTTTTACGTAGGGATACAAAATGATTTTTCTATTTCAATAAATGAACTAAACTAGAAATTAAAAGCTCGATATTTTTTTAGCATTATGTAAAACCCCAACGTCTTTTTGTACAAAGCAAAAAGTGAGCGAAAATGAACATAAATTCTTTGGAAGATTTAGAAAATGCCTAATTTGCTAACCTTATAATCTAAAGCATAGGAAAACTATATTCCACGACAATCGCCATTGTATAAATTTGGGCTTCTTAAAATTTGTTACCGATACTTTTTGAGTAGAATTGTGTTGAAGGCTTTGTTAGCGAGTTTAAGTATCAAACATTATTCCTATATTAGAGTTTTAAATGTATAAATTCAATAATAAAGATGCATGTCTTTTGGATCTAAAGTTCAATTGAAATCAAAATTTAAAAAAAATTTACTCGTGCATGGGCCATTAGCAAATTTATTATACATAGCTCCAAGTCCAATTTTTTTCAACATGTAAATGAATTTTGGATATAAATTTTTGATCCTAGTCAATTTTGAATTTAAGGGTAGCAGGTTAAGACGAGAGTTGAATGAAAAGTGGCTTTAGGAATGATATTTTCTTTTTATTAATGCAGAGCACGATGTTAGTTGAAATAAATCGGTGCAGTTTATTAATTTCGGTTTCATGCTCAATCAACTACTGGCAACTCTGTTAAGAGAGTCCAATAATAACTGCAGTAAACTATTTGTAAATTCTTTGAATGATTTCTGCGATTTTAGGTTGTATGAGGAAACAAAAGCTACATGTGAAAACGCTGCAATTAGACAAATTTTAAGATTTGTAGGTGCGTATTTATTCATAAATATTTGGAAGGATTTCAGTATATAATAGAATTTTGTCATTTATGAAAGTTTATGGATATAAAACATTTTAATCTTATCAATAAGAAATTAATGAAATAAAAATCCAAGCTTCTGTAAATGCCAATATAGAATTTTTTAAAAAAACAGGTCAGCTTGTATGAGCAGAAATCATGGAAGTAATTATGATTGAATAGCTTAGGTCCGTCCGAAAACTTCCTTCATTCTGCAATTGAGTTCTATTTCTTTATAAAATGTAAGAGTTGAAAGGAAATGGCAAGTAATTTTAATTCCTCCTCCCATCTTGTACTTAAATAGCCTTCAATAGTTTAAAAAACTACTCTTGTAATTTACACATTCAGATTTAACATGAGTTTACTTTAAATCCCAGTCGTGTTGCTTTAAACGAAACGTTAATATAACTAAAATTAAAACTAAACTAAACTTTAAATCCCAGAGTATAACAGTTTTAAATATAACGGTAAATCCAAGGTTTTATAGACAAAAAAGTACCCAAACTCTCTGTAAGAACTGATTTCAGTTCTTTATTAAATTGCTTATCTTTCTTAATCATTTATTTAAAAATGGGTTAGAATACCCAGGGCACACGAGATGTTTAAGAACGTTTGAGTATTTAACCAATAAAATTGGTACTCTTATTCTTCAATTCAATGCACGAGAGGAAGTTTTGTGTAATAAACAGTTAATCTTCTGAAAATTCAGTTGTTAAGCATCGGCGTTTTTTTAAGCTGAATTTTTGAAAACGATTGAATTGATTGAATTGCAAATGAAAGGTATCTTTGCAGTCACTGTCAGCTTATCAAAATTATGCTTTTGAATTAGTTTCTTTTATATGTCATTTGATTGTTGGGTACAAACTTCTCACATTTTAAAATACTTTGCTAAATTGCGTGAATTAATGTAAATATAAAAATGCATATTAATTCAGTCCGGTTCGGTGTCAACATATTAAATACGCCTGTTTTATATGTTCAAATAAAAACCAAATTCTTTGAGGGAAAATGTGATATTGAAGATATTATCAAAGGACATTTAAACATGTCAGTTTTTTCCAACTCTGATGAGCAACTTTACTGATACAGCTGACCTCAAAATTGAGTATACACTTCGAAAGGCGGAAATATTTTATGAATAATAAGCCAAAATTTACTATGAAATAATCGAATTTTTCTGTGACGATCCTCCAATCCTGTCTCTCCTGCTTTGTGAGCAAATAAAGCAGTTTTTTTTTTCTTTTCTTTTCTCCGAAAAAGAAATGAATATGAACCTTTCCCGAAAAACTGTCAACAAATTGAGTATACACTTAATGAAATTGTGAGTTTACTACCACTTTTTTTGAAAAATAAATTCATTAAACTATTATTGCCGTTTTACATGACAAATGTAAACTTTTTAATAGTTTTTCCCTGACATAATTAACTTTTTTGCAATCTTAAAATCACGAAATGAGCTCTAGGTATGAAACTTCTGAAAGCGAACGCTGTTAAGTCATTAAATGGTCAGAAGATGGCGAATCTCTCCGAGAAATTTCTTCGTTAATTGGAAAAAGTCATGGTTGTGCTCAAAAAAATAATTCAAAAGTATCGAAAAACTGGATTTGGGGCAATATTCCAGGAAGAGGACGTAAGGAAATTTTAATCGCTACTGCAAAGAGGAAGATTATACGTTCCGTAAAGAAAAATCCAAAGTTAAGCGTCCTAAAACTAGCATCGTCGATGTCCTCAAAGATTGGAAGAACCGTTTAAGCTGAAACTGTTAGACGCGTTCTTCATAATGCAGGATTTCATGGCCGTACACCAAGACGAAAACCTCTAATCAGTCACACCAATAGAAAAAAAGGCTTTCTTTCGCAAAAAATCGTATTTCAAAACTGGAATCATTCTGGAACACTGTTTTGTTCTCCGATGAGAGCAAATTTAATCTGTACGGAAGTGACGGACGATATAAAGTATGGAGACAAGTTGGGAAAAAAGTAGACCCTGCGAACACCATAAAGACGGTTAAGTATGGAGGTGGATCCGTCCTCTTTTAGGGATGTATACCAGCAGGAGGAGTAGGAGAGCTTGTCTTTATTGATGGCATTATGGACAGAATGGTATATCTTGACATCTTAAAGAATAATTTACTTGAAAGTGCCAACAAAGTAGGACTTGGGTCAAACTTCGTCTCCCAGCAAGACAAAGATCTAAAACATACGGTAAAGATAGTCAAGTTATATTTGTTGTACCATTGCAAGCAGCAACTACATACTCCAGCACAATCTCCAGATCTAATTGTTATAGAAAATTTAGGGGTTCAGTTGGAAAAATCCATTTGTGAACATGATGTGTCAAGTAAAGATGATCTAAAGAAGGTTTTACGAAAAGAGTAGGCAGAAATGTGAAAATAAAAGCCATAGTATAAGTTTAAAATATTGAAAATAAAACGTAAAATATGATACACGAATTATTTGATTTTTAAGTATAAAATTAATATCTTGTTGTGCAAACATTTTATTGTTTTATTTATGAGAATGTATATTGCATTGATATGAATGAAAAATAAGAAAATGAATATAATTGTTTAACTAAAATTACAATCTTTTTCTTAACGAAATGGAAAGCATATACTTTGGTGAATTAAAAATAAACGTTGAATATGCTTTTTTTCCTACTAAAATTGTGATTATTAAATAAAGTACCTTCGTATGGCTAATCCTGTTACAAGTTAAATTTGTTATAACATTTTTGTTACTCGTAGGGGGGAGCAATTTCAAAGAAGGATTGTTGACACAAGTGCTGCCGATATCTAAAATTCAATGGGGCTCAAAAGATAATTTACGAAACGGCTCTGTAGATATAGACTTTATGACTCCGATATGAAAATTGCTGCTTTACAACAGAGATATAACTTCCGCAGGTTATTGATGGATTAATCGGATGTCTCAAATTGAATAAAAAATGTAATAACATTAGATAAAAGATTGCACTTAAATAACTAATATGCTTAAAAGTATAGTATTTTGCATTTTGCTTTGGATTTATTAATTGAAATTATATGTAGAATAGCCAGAAGAGCTTAGAATGCTAACAGTGATTTTCTTAGTGACTTGAACAGAAAGCGAGACAGCTTTTATTATGATTTGAAAAAATTATATTTTTTTTATAAAGAATACAAATTATCATTAATCTTTATATAGTTACAAGGTGTTTCCAAAAGATAGAACATGAAAATTGTCTATGTAGAAACAACAAAGTAACTTAAAGAGATTTGGCTAAATTATCTATCGATATAAATATTTTTTAAACAGGCATACAAGTATATAAAATGAATATTTGAAGATCTATTTTTTCTTTCAATAATTATGTGGACTTTTATCAATGCCCTTAAACCTTATTCAAAACTGACAATGGATTCCGTTAAGTTTTTTAGGACTTTAGTTAGTCAATTTAGGCAATGTTTAGTTCACATAATTAGGCAATTTTTTAGTTATATATATCAAAATTTAAATACGCAAAATCCCTTTATAAAAAAGTGTGAAACAAAAAATTGTTTTTTTTTTATTTCAATATATATCGATTTTATAATTCTAAATAAATGCTAATTTTTTTAGAAATATTTTTATCCACATTTACTGAATTTTCTTAAGTCAGTTCTAAAAAACAAAATTCTTAAGTATCTAAAAGTCAATGTGAAATGTGTGCCTTATTTTCATTTAATATTTGATATAAATCGATGCTATTAATTCCATTTAATTTCTCCAAAAATTAAAACACCTGAATTTTTTAAAAGTTATTTTAATCTAATTACTGAGTCATTTTGAGGAAATAATCAAAATGTGCTTTTTTAAATTTTGACCCTTCGAAGTATTAATTTATTAAGAAATATTCAATAATATGACTACATTTTAGTTGAATTTAAACGTATATATTTACAAGGAAACGATAAAAAAATGTTTTTGCCGATTTTTGCTTATTTTAAAGTCCGCTGCCCTCTTAAATAATTGAAAAAGAAACATTTGATCGTAAAATTAAAAATGAAAGTACTATATTTTACAGCCTCAATTCCAAGCGCCAATACATATTTAATATGCATGTACGCCATGCATATGGCTTACTCATATGCATGTACGCCATGCGTTTTCTCATATGCATGTACGCCATAACATGCATATGAGAAAAACCACATCAAAATTGTGCAACGAAATTAGAGGAGATAAAAATATTTATAGTTGTTATACCGAGTGAATAATTCAAGAATTTAATAAATTAAAAGTATCAAAATATATCTAATTCTATGCCCCTTAAGTATATGTATGCAATATAAAATGGCGATAAATTTTGAGAAGAAAAGTAATTTATAGTTTAGAGCTGAACTTATTTCATCAATGTCATTCAAGTGCGGAGAAAGAATTTTATGTGCATGAAAACTGCCATTTCAGTTGATAGGCCTTTATTTTTCATTCAAAGTTGTCACATAAACGGAATTCAATTGTTCAATTCCATTAAACGAAATACTGATTAATTTATTGTTATCAATTTTAACTAAGGAAACTTAAGCCATATTTGACATTCCTGTCAAATATTCTGTAACGTTTGAATAAAAGAGTTTAAGCTACCCTATGTATTTAGATAAATTGTATTTCAGTATAATTAAAACAGATGTCAACAAATCAGCTTTTATGAATATACTGAATTTAATGTCTTATATATTTAATTATTCCAATAATTATAATTGGATATGTTTTAAATAACTTTATATGTGCAGTTCTATATTTTAGGATTTTCATGGATTATATTAATTTTAATTATTAAATATAAATAAATTCGCATAAAAGAAATATAATAGATAAAGAGTGAGTTATCTTATATATCAAATTATTAAAGCCATCAAGGAATTCCTATTCAGACAATGTAAAAATAAAAAAATAATAGAATTTGCGCTTTTTATTCTGATTTAACAATGAAAGGCATCATTTTTGTTTACAAGAACATGGAATAATACGGGATGTTCCACAAAGTATGCAGCGTTTAATATTTACAGATTTACATAGAGCAAGTTAAGACATGTATTTTGATATGTAACTCGCGAGGTCATCTAATACAGCATCATAATCTAATTATCCACATGTTATAAAAGAAAATTCTCGTCTTAACGTTTTCTATCCGAATTTGCATGTATTAGAAGCTACATACCTTCTAAGACACCCTGCATTTTCCATTCAATTTTATAAATTTGATTAATTACTCAGATACAGATATATTTTTCAATCCGCTTTGCTTACAACTTAATTTTTATAAATAATCCGATACATTTCTTAATCCTAAAAATGTTTACAAATCATATTTGAACAGATCTCGCTTTAGCCATAACAAAAAGCACATTCGATAAAAATGGTGAATCAAAACCTTTGACCAAATATCTATAAAAATAAATATGTATTCTTTAAACAACTCTTGACAAGGAAAAAAATCAACGGCTGGTTCTATTTAATTGAGAACGCGACAGTGGTATTTGCTACATTTTATTCACACATTTGAAGCCTGGTGGAAATGATTCTAAGCATTTAAATTTATTATATTTATATTTTGATGTTTTTGGAATGTAATAGGGTGTATCATAATTTCTTTTCCTATTTTTTTAATACGAAACGAATATACAATACATACTGTTTAAAGAGTTATTTATTTTGTTAAAAAATATAAGTTTTTGCTCTATTAATATCTTGCATCTCTCTGGACGACTCATTATGTCTCCATTCTAAAAGTGTTGAGTTTTGGAAAAGAAATATTCCTCTTGGTACGCTTTTATTTCGCTGATGGATTCAAAGGGCTTATTGCGAAAAGAATTTTTAATGTCAGAAACAAATAATAATCAGATGGAATGAGATCTGGAGAGTATGCAGGATGAGGTAAAGCATGGTAATCCAATTGGAAGTTTCTCTTTTACAGCTAATACAATAAGAGGTGTAGCGTTGACATGATGAAAAAAAGTTGTAGAGATTATTTTTCACCTTCCGGAAGGAGGCCGTAGAAAAATACACCTTTTCAAACCCACCAAGATGCTATGGAGTTTTTCTCTGTGTGGCACAAACGAAATACACTGTAAAAGATCTCTGGGAGAGCTGAAACCGATTAATAGATAGCTAATACATAAGCCTGCATGCGTGCACTAAGTAAAACCAGATAAGACCATTTTGCTCAATGAAAAAGGAACATTATTGCCATCCTAATAGTTATGTTATAATAATTTGGGGTATTCTCTTATTTTTATTTTGCAAATAACATAATAAATTATAATCCCTTTACTATATGAACGTCATCATCTTATTTTTGTCTGGATTTCTCATCGGAGGACAATCAAATAGACAAGAATAAAACACTATTCTGCTTCTCTATAAACTATATTTCTTATTACAGGATAATTCCTCTTCTAAATTCTATCATTTTCCTCCTTTATGTTTTTCTAAAATCGTTTTGGAAATGATTTCATTTATTCAAAAAGTTCTTTCCTCTATTTCTTGGATAGTTTCATTTTGGATATTTAAAGATATCTTTTCCTTCTAAATTCATAATTTAAATAAGAAAGAAGTAAATATTTCAATTCAGACTATGAAATTTGCTCAGTCAATCAGCAAGGAATGCGACCAAAACAAATCACATTATCATTTGCACAACGCTTATAATGATAAAGCTACTAAGAATATTTTGTTTAGCATTTTTTCGCATTGTTAAAACTGAAAAAAAGGGTTTGTTCGCTTATTTTACAGAAAACAACGAAAATTAAAAATGACATGAAATGCTCCAGTTTTTTTATAGCTTTAAGTGTAAGCTGGACTTCCTTCCATTGTTTAAAGAGATCACAAGATAAAATCTTTGCGGGTAATTTTCCAAATGTCAAGATCAAGGCACAAATTAAGCAATATAGCACTGTAGAAACGAAAAATCCACTATATACAGTGTGAATAATTATAAAGTCTGCAAAATGAATGGCTATCGAAATTAACCAGAAATCGGGGATTTTCCCCATACCATCGCATATCTATTCATCTTTTTCTTGTGTAAATAATTTTGGGAGTACATATTGCCACATAGGATATAGAACAAGACTGCTACAAAACAGCAGTATTAACTTCTTTTTTTCTCGCAAGCTAAGTTTTTTTTGATAAATCTTCAATAAGTCTCAGTATCTTCTCATGTTTTGCATACAAGCCCCACCAGTGTATTAAGATGATAATATGACTTACAAGATCAGTATATCGATATACTTTCATACTTTGCTTAAAATATAAGCAAGATGCAATTCTAAATGTATGAAGGATTCTTATCATATGAAAAATTATTGCTGATGTATAAAGCCACAGTTTTTTGTTCGTTGCATAAATTCCAGTGAATGTCAAGATGAATTTTACAAACACAAGAATTAAACCCTTTTTCTCAGTCATGTTTCTGTTTCTCCTGATTAAGGCTGATATCTTAACACTGATGTAAATCATTTGAGATGATTATTTTGAACAGAGAATGTTGCCAGATTCTATCTTAATACTCTTAAATTTATTTGCGGCATCGAGAACACTTTCATTAATTAAATGAGTTAACTCTTTCAGATAAAAATCTAATCCATTTCTTTAACTAAAAAAAAATGCTTAATTATTTTATTTCTATATAATGAAGTATATTTCATCGATTTCTAAAATGCAAACGTTTTACATGATTAGTAAAATATGTTTTGAAAGAATATAACTCTATTTCAAAAGTTACAAAAGCTAAATTGTTAACTTTCATGAATTTTCAATTGAACTGAGTTGTGCCATCAAGAGTTATTACCATTTTATTAAATTAATTTTCATTATTTGAAACTACTTGAAAGGCCGCATTCTTACTGATTTTTTTAAATTTTATTAAGATAGATTTTGATAGGAAATTTAATTTTTTCTGATATTTTGCAAAATATATTTAAAAAATTATATTCTGTATTTGGTTTTAAACAATGGTCAAAAAAGAGCTAGATACCTTTTCGTTGTCATTGGTTGCGATTTTTTAAAAGTTTTCTTGTCACCTTCTTTAATTGCATTACAGTTGGCTAAGATAATCGAGGGCTAAAAACTCTAATTAAATCTTTTACAAGCAATAATGTTTCAATGGCATCTTTCACAAAGCTTCAAAAAGTTTCTATTTTTTCAATGGGGCTTCATTGGACATGTAATATTTTACGAACTTTCACCGATTTATTCATTATGTTGAATAAATCTATAAAATACTATCAATTTAGGAAAATGAATAAGCGGATAAATAAAATGGAAGAAAAAATCAAATGAGCAAAAAATAAATACAAAAATGACATAGTTTATGTGACAGAATATATTTATTAATTTTTAGACGATTACACATAAAAAACATTCTTTTCATATAAAAACTTAAGTATAGCATTTAAAATGGGAAAATAATATATTTTTATGCACCGTATTCAGTTACAAAAAAAAAGACAAACTCTATTTCAAAATGGATAAATTGTAAGGAAATGATTATGAATTTTTACTTAATAAATCCTTTACTCTAGCTGACAAACTTTCAGGATTGCAGGGAAAAAATAAATTCACCGATAACTACTACAAGGAGTTGTGATACTAAGATAGTTTTTTTAATGCTTAAGGTAATGTATTTGAGGATTATTTCATAAACAAAAGCTCAATTTACAGTTATTAAAAATATTAAAAATTCAAACACCTATTATGTTATTCAGACTTTCTTATTTTTAAATTTTTTATTTCAATTTTTAACTTATATAGTTATACCCATTTCAAAATTTTGGCATTTTGGCAGATTTATTTACAAAAATATAATTATTATTTTATATTTTTCAACGTCTTAAATAGTAAAAATATATTTTTAAATATTTTACATGGCCAAAACTTTTGAAAAGACATAAACTTATTTGTCATGCATTCGTTATTTTATTAGAATTTTACCATACCAATTTCATAATATGCATGTAAATTTCTAACAATTATATTATACTAGCTATTACCCGCGACTGTGTAGCTATTACCCCGACTCAGCGTAGAAACAACATACACAGTTTTGATGTATGTGAAAGAAAACCTATCAAATAAAGACAAATAAAAAATAATAAACCTAACCTAAAAACGATACAGTAATATATAAGCATATAATAAAAATATACAACATAAATACAATTTAATAACATAAACACACAACTAACATAAAAACAATTGATTTACATTCTATACCTAAAATAAAACAAAACAGCAAATCAAGTCCTGTCAAATCCATTTCATTTATTGATTGAGAAAGCTACAACAGTATTACACACATAATTTTTAAACTTTTAATTTAAATGTAAACACAGCTGTCATCACGTGCAAACGCAGTTGATGTCACGACAATCACGAGCGAACGTTCAACGCTAGTTGTTGTAACACATATGTCTGACTTTCTTATGCCAGTTTGCAGTAATGCAATGCAGATTAGAATTTTTTTATGTCCTTTATTCTGTTTTCTTTTAATTTAAAAGTACTTCAGAATGAATCCGAAAAATCGATTAATTTACAATATTTGATTTTAAATACATCAAACACAAAGAAAATTATTACAATCGTTTGAAATAATCGGTCGAAATTCTTCTAAGCCTAACCTCAACTCTTTTGGGAAAAAGAAACTGGAGCCTTACTCATCTTTGGAGGGATTTGGCCTCAGCTTTTTGGCGCGAAAATTAGTTTTTAATATAAAAGAATGAAACACTCAATTAACCGGAATAAAAAGTAGCCTGTGTTCTATTCCTGACTATAATCTATCTTTGTGCTAAATTTCATCTAATTCTGTTTAGCCGTTCTGGCGTGATGTAGTAACAAACGTCCGTCCATCAATCCAAACTTTCACATTTATATATTAGTATAGATTCTGTTATACAATCTATGCACCGAATATTTAACAAAGTAACATGTAAAGAATTTATTATTTTAAAAACTTTCACGTTCTTACAATTGTAATGAATGTGCGTTTTATATATCCAAAACAACTATGAACTAATATTAAATTAATAATTAATAAAATGAGTATATCTACTGCATTTAATATAAATATTAATTTATAGCATACAAATCTAAAGCAACAACCACAGCGCTTCGGAACGCGCATCTGAGTACCCAGACTGATCATTCAAATTCAGTGAAATCGCTCACGAGCATGTATTATGTTTAACAAAATTATTTTTTAAAAAATAATAAAAATAATGCAGAGATTTCAAGAAAAGATATACGGATAAATATTGAATATAGTATCATTCACTTAATATATTTGATATTTAAAACATTTTAGTGATTCTGAAGCGATGATATGTTAAATACCCTGTTTATTACTAAAAATGTTTTTGTTGTATCCACATTTCAAAAAATAAATCGTGATTGCGTAACTAGCAGATAAACTAAGAAATACATACATAGCATCTTTCGAAATGTAATATATATAGAATGTCCCAAAAAAATGAAGCAAGTTTTTATTTCCCTAAATATTTCAGCTAAGTATATACTTCAAAGTTTCGTTATTCAGTGGAAGGAAAAGACTGGTTAAGTGCTTTCTGTAGAAAGTGACAGTAAATAAAAATGCACAAAATAAATTTATAGATAAAATCGAATAATTTTGTATTCATACAGATAAACGTAAGAACAAAATTTTACAAAATTTACTTATTTTTAAATGTTTTTCTCAACGGAGAGAAAATGAAATTTTAGTTCTGGTCATTTTTAATATCCTCCTCTACAAAATATATCGTTTGAGTACCCATTTGAATACTTTATTAAATAAAAATTGCAGTTTTGAAGTATATGTCTAATCCTATTATTTAAGGAAATAAGCATACTAACTAGATCAATTCATTATGGTGGTGAAAAGTATTTTATTTTTTATATTACATATTTAACTTGCAGATTTCTTATTAAGCTGTCGTTAGAGTGAAAACGGGTCTTATCTTCAAAAAATGAAATCTATTTTGTATGTTTGAGTTTTTATATAAGAAAATAAAACATAAATACTTCTAATCAGCTGTTTGGATTCGAATCAGCGAAAATTTTTTTCTCAACTATTTTATTTCGTTGAAAAGAGTTGAATTAGTAAGAAAAAAAAATTGGTTTGAGTTCATACAACTAAAATGTTAATTAATTTCTTGTCCTTTCCGTCGGAGTGAAGTGATAAAAGGGAAATATAAATCAAAGTTAATGAATCTCACTCGGTAGACTCAGAATGATTCAGTTCATATGCTAAATGAAAGGCATTTTTTTTTAAATTTGTATACGGTATTGATTTTATAAAGAAAACAAATCATTTAAACAACAAATTATCTATCTTATGCACATATTAACTTTATGAATTTAACAATAACACAGAAAAAATCATTTGTATAAATATTTTATAGGAAGAAAAATTGTATAATTCTTATGACTAAAATTTAAAATATTTTCATTAAAATGATTTTTACTTTAAACAAGTCATTTGCCGTAATACACTTGAAAAATAACTGTTCTTCATTCATTTTTAAAATAAAAATGTTGATACAGAATTTCACAATTAGCTTATTCATTGGTTTTCCTGATGAAATGATATATTCCATGAGAAAATAACTGATATACACTTTTTATTCTGGTTTAAAGTAATATTTTAAAAGCGGCCTTTCAATTGAATAAAGGAATCTTATTTTGTAAAATATGACGATTCAGCTTTACAAAATGACTAAAATATTTTCACTGAAAAGCAAATAGATGAAGATACAGTTATATTTTATTCACCATTCTCTTACTCTACTTTTATGAGTAGCAGAGTAATCATCGCATTAAAAATTTTAAACATTTTTTGCATTCTCTTAAAAATAATTCAATGAATTTAAAAATTGATTCTTTTCTCCACTTCCACCATTTCTCGTTTATTAATAAGAGATTTGTTAATTCTTACAACGTCTCATAAGTTATACTAGTGTTAAAATTTTGAAATTTTTCTTTCAAAAATTAATTATGTATTGCTTATAAAGTTATCCCCGAAATAAACATTTTAATATAATTATATTTTAATAAACAAAGAATTTTCATTCATAATAATTAATTTATTAAATCAATTTCGCTACTGAATTTGCTATTTATATCCAATCAATATTAATTAGTTGAAAATTTTTCCATATTAAAGTTTTAAAAATTTGTCCTTGGTTAAATTTTAGTTGCAAAGTATTGGGAAAACTGAAATTAGAATTCATTAATCCTTAAATGCAATACATGAATGCGTTTGATAGTATATTCAGCTTAAAATATTATAATTAAAGATAATGACACAACAGATTATATTATTCCTTTTTAAAAATTATAAGAACTTAAAAAAATTCAATTTGAGGAAATGAAATGAATGGAATAATATTATTGTGAACCTTATCAAATATGAAAGAATTAAGTGAAAAATAACTAAATATTTTGCGAGAAAATCCTTAAATTTCCAAGATGGAATATTGCTAGGATGTCTCGGATAAAGGTGGCTTTTTATTGAAGGGAAAAGTTTTAGCAGGAAACAAGTCAGTATTTTTTATTACACTTGCAAAGTGTTTTGTTATATCAAAATAATTCAATAACATTAAAATATTTAAAAAATACAATTGTAACATAAGCAGTTGCAGAATTGAAATAAACACTGTCAGGAAGATATATAAGTATAAGTGAACAATATTAGATGATTAATGCTTTATTTGAAGAATTTTCCTTATTTGTCCCACTGGCTTGCCGATGATACCACTTACATTTAATATTTATTGCTTATAATGTTATTCATGTTTGAAAATTATATATTACATGAAATTAAAATCTGTTACAAAGCTTCTTTCTTCCTTCGTTTTGTTGTTACTTTTTTGTCTTATGTCATGCCTTTGGGAATAGCATGCATTATCTATGGTACTTGCAGTATGAAATCAAAGTATTTACGGAACATGCTATGTTATTAACACGTTCACTGCCACTACCCACGCTTGATATCAGCACCATTTATCTAATTAGATGACCCCTTCTTTGCTATCTTTTAACTGTAGTAGAGAAGGTGTCATCTAATAACATAGATGGTTTGATACAATTATATATTATTTGTAACGCACAAGCGCGTCAGTGGCAGCGAATGTGTTAAACAAAATAAGTTATAAGTGTTTAGAGACACCAAACAGAAAACAATAAGAATTTACACGGTTGTTAATTTACAGTGGATATCTTACTCCAATTCAAACATTACAAAATTTGAGATTTTGGTAGATGACTAAGAATACAATAGAAATAGGGGTTGTAAAAATTGCACAATAGAAGTAGCTGTATATATCAAATAATAAATTCCAAGCTAATCAGCAAAATTTTAATTTTTAAACCTTTAAAATTACACCATGAAAGTAAAAGCTCCATTTAAGAAACCATGACATGGTTTCACTGTTCGAATTTTTTGTATATAGCGTTGCAGAGTGCTAACAGTATCTGTAAAGTGCTAAAGTTTAGATAATGTGATCTTAAACTAACAAAATTAGAAATAACTTTTAAGCTAACTCTCCCTGTGCAATTCTTTTATTAAAATAGTTTCAAAAATTGAAAGTGGTTTCTTTCCAAACATTTTTGAGCTATGAAAAGCAATTACGCAAAATGCTGTAATACAGGCTGAAATACATCGCATAACCACGACCAACAAACTCTATCTATTAAACCATATGTGAAAAGTATCAAAGAAAAAATGAAATCAAGTAGGGAAAAGAGTTAGTTACACAGCTAAATAGATGAAAAAATGCATTCCCCTGAAAATCGTGATTTGCGCAAATTTTGCTACTTCTACATTGCCCATGGAAATTGTGGGGTATGCAACGAGAGAGTTAGCTGTGAAAAAGAAACCAAAAAGAGAAAAAAAATTGATGAATCCGGTCTGAAGACTTTCTCAAAGATTACCCTCAGGCAGTCATACAAATCATGGCGGTTTTTCTCTCTGTGAGGGGTCTGACTTTCGTGAAAAAATATTGATACCTCGTGAATCGAAAATCCAAGGAAATGAGGTTTTAGAAAGGAAATTAACATCACAAAGTTAAATACAATAAATTTCTCAATCAAAATATTATTTCCAAATTTTCTAAATCTACGCGTTACCACAGTAAAATTTCCTAAATCAAACTACAAAAAGGCCACATAGTCATAAAACAAAAATATATCATTAAAATATGAAAGCAAGGCACATACTAGTCAAAAGAAAATTCCAAAAAACGATATTAAAAAAGTAAACCTATTAGTAAGAAGGTACCATGGTAAACTAAATTTAATTTTTCCTTATTTAAAACTGCATACACTTATTATTCTTCTGCAAAGTACTTCGTCATCATAAGAAATAATTGAAGGATCGCAATTCCATCTATTAAGTAAAAAATTATAGCAAATAAACTAGAAAGAATATCTCTTTGTGAATTTTTAAAATCATTTTAATTTTATCAGTTCTTTGTATTATACTTGTCCAAATCTGAGATGGAATGCTATTGAACATTACTCACATAACCCATCTTTGTATAAAATACCTTGAAGTTGCATATTAACATAAACCGACTTATTAATATCCTATTATTACAGTAAGAACATGACTCAAATATATAATGCAATATCTGTCGTTAAATACTTATTTGCATTATATTTATGTGAAATTTATTGCAAATGTACAACGTGAAACAAGACTGAGATATACTTTATCCTGTTCAAAATGTTCTTGTATAACTGTAATCTATTCTATAAATCATTTCTATGTGCCTATTGATTTTGACAGTGCGGTAGCAATTACCGAGCCCGCGGCACTGATTAAACTAATGGAGCATGCCTTAAAACGAAATCAAAAGCACAGGATTATTCTCTTGGAGCTTTTATCGTTGCACTGGACAATTTCATCTACAGTGACAGAGTATCTGCGTAACGGAGCAAATTGAGCTACATAAAGGGGAAAATTCTATTCTCTCCAATAAGTTTCATAATTTGGACTTCCGTCAAACAATACTTGTTTCAAACAAACAATCACTACGGTGAAGAGATTTCTGAGAGTATTAATAATTAAATGGTATCATGATACAGAAAAGGCTCCTTTGTATTTCTAAGCAGTGAAAAGTATATATTGATATAGGATATAACGAAGCCACTTTGTTGCCAAACAGGAATAAATAAGGGAACTCTTTGAACTATAACAGACTTAAATTTAGCTTAAATGTAAGGGATTACAAACACAAGCAAGACAGAAGCTGATTATATATTACCCATTGTACCTGACTAATTTAAATGTTCTATACATATGAAAGTTTTACATTAACAATATGTTTTTGACGCATTTATTACTCAGTTTAAAATGATAAATATTTTTATATGTAAATATTTTCTTCGTATTACCTTATTGACAATACATGATATGATGCATACTTATTAAATCATAATTTTGAAGAATTCCTTATTATTACCCATATGAAAATTCTTAATATTTTTTGTTATATCGACTATCCAATAAGAACTAAAACCGAACTCTTTCGTTTTCATTCATCCGACACTCAAGAGACTTACTTCCACTTATTAGTTTATGATCCTTAGTGGTCCTCCTGGAGGCAGCATTCTAGCATCAAAAAGAAAAGTAGGCCCGGAAAACTAAAGGAATTGAAGTATGATAAGGAACATTACCGATAATGAAAAGAAGAATTAGTTATGACATTTTGGTAAGAAAAACAAGGAAAGCACTTAATTTTTTAATTAAGTTTTTAAACTTAATAAGATATATGAGACTAGTTATGTTACCATTTGATGCTCTAAATGCAGTATTAGTATTCTTATTTCTATAATGGTGAAATATTACACGAAAATAAAATATTTTGACAAAAATATTAAATATCATTGAATTATTACCGACAGAAGAAAGCTAACAATAGTATTACATAAAATTTCACGGTTTTTCAAAAGTATTTTTATCGGAGGTCCATGTTCTAACGATCTGAAAGAAATAAGATTACATAAATGCTCATAGTATATCTTGATAATTCCGTTTTTTCCCAATTTTATTTCTATGAAGTTTTAACAGAGTTGAATCTTTATTTGTTGAAATCGAGTAAGAATAATTTTTAAACATTGAAGCTATTAAAAAAATTTTATTTTATACACTCAATTTTTTTTAAAAGACTAACTTAGTGATACGTTTTATGACTATGACTAGGTGGATATTGCCGGTGATCTGGCAAAGGAGTAGCGGTGACTGGTGACTTCACCCTGATTTGGACGTCCCGGTTTCTTGCTCTGGTTTGAGCTTGGTTGTTCTTCTCTCTGTATTCTGTTTGTGAGGTGTGTAAAAGAGCACCACTGCACAAAGGGGCCACTGTACGTACAAATTATGAGTGCCAGCTTCATATGAAACAGAAGTCAGATTTTTACCCTCGCGTGTTCGGGATCTTTACTCACTTACTGCAGAGAGGAGAGCTTCCAACCCGGCGAGTACAATAAAGGTGGAAGATCTGACTCCTCCCATCACTGACGAGACGTACTTCCTACAGGGGGGGTTGTAATGTGGCAGGCGATGGCCCTTAGGACTCAACTACAGTTCCAGCCAATGTTACGGTAGCCACGATCCGGTAGTCCAGTTTTTAGTTCCGAGTGTATTTGTGCAGGGCTGAGAGTCAATAAT
Organism: Argiope trifasciata; assembly: GCA_026543055.1. Classification (NCBI taxonomy): domain Eukaryota; kingdom Metazoa; phylum Arthropoda; class Arachnida; order Araneae; family Araneidae; genus Argiope; species Argiope trifasciata. The sequence goes on from JAPMOQ010045390.1 coordinate 4,765,368, forward strand.
ATGGCTTAACCCCTTACTGCACATCCCCTTTCCGCTGTATTGGGGACACAATATCATTACTAAGTGGATTTTCCTTAGTAACCGAGTTTGTCAAGGACCAAAAATAATTTTAAGGTGATTTTTTTCGCTCAATTATAATTTTCCTGTAATCAATCGATACAATGAAAACTTATGTACGTAAACACGCAATTTCTTATGCATGAATTTACTGTACAAAACGTGACTTTTTGTATGTAATGCTGCGAAATCAGTTTTACCAATGCATTCGGGATCTTACGGCGGACACTGACAATGAATTAAAAGTGTGGTGGGCTTTACACTTTTAAAAAGCTAAAATTGGTAAAAATATTTTTCTGGATAGAACCAAATTTAATTTTATATTATATCCGTAGTGATACGAAATTCCAATACTCATTAAAACATGCAGGCAATCCTTCTCTTGTTTTATTGTGTTTGAATCTTATTTTGTTCCAGCATTACAATAAATTAGAACACATAATGGAGATGCGTATATATTAGACAATGTATTATTACTAATTCATTACTTTGTATTTATTATATTAGGAGTTTTTTCATTGTATTTTATTAATTTATTTTGTGGTTGACTGTTCGGTGCTAATTTTATTCTACATAAAGAGCTAATAGGAGGACTTGGATCCTATTTTAATTAAATATTGTAAATTAACTTATCAATTCAGAAATAGGTCTAATATTAAGTTAACTTATAAATGCAGATAAATAATATTAGGAACATTGTTAATAGAAAAATGTTTTTTGCACTAACTATTTGTTTATAACATTAAAATTAACTTTGAAGAATACATTTAGGATATCAATATCAAAGGAGCTTTTTTTATTTAATCAATATTTCAAAATCATATTTGCTGGTCGGCAAAGGTCTTTATGTTATTATATTCAGTATATTAGTATATTCTGGATTTTATAATATTTTATAATAGCCACCTTTGGAGACCAGCCAATTCGCAATTTAATGCTCATTAAAATTTTCAATCAAATATTTCATGTCAATTGTCTTTTGACGGTTTCTTCCTCAAAGTATTTTTAATCTTTTTTGATAATTTTAACCTTTGTATGACAAATTAATTAAACTTTTTTGAATTGGGATAGACATATGATTCATATACTACTATAAAGGTATTAAGTCAAAATGTACTATACCTCTAATTTTCTGTCTGATCCCATAATATTCCAACTTTAAATTAAAGTGAAAATGATTAAATTGTAGTTAACATAAAGATATTTTTAAATGAAATCAAGGGTGTTTTTTTTAATGAATACTGAAAACTAAGTCCTATAGTATATCAGTCTTAAGTCTACAGAATAATTTTACAGCTTATGTAATATCTCAAGAATTATTCGCCAACAATTCCTCAAATTCAGCTTAAAATTTGGTTTTTATTTTATATTCAAAAGGAAATAAAAGACATAAATAACAATATTTTATTTTATTTTGGTCAATAGACTTCCAAAAAAATTATAAATTTAAATTTTTACAACAATACATTTTCTGTCTTCTGTTATCAAATCTGACTGGTGTAGTAAGTTTTGAATAGAATGGTTTATACAAATCAACATTTTCATAAACTTAGGCTACTCATTTTTGAGAAATCCTGTACGTTGACTAGGATACCATCTTTGATACTACCGAGGAAATGATCTAAAATTACCCATTTTTATTAAAAAGTGATGTTCAAATTTTCATAAATTAGTCTATTTGAGTGACTGATTTGATTGATTAGAGTGCAATTCTTTTCATTTAACATAACCAGCGGGTGACCAAGCTCCGCTCGGAGAAAACAGGTATCGAAGCTAACTCAAAGATTTAAATTTTCAATTGTGATTTATCAAAATAATACATGCCATAAGAAAATTTGTGAAACCATTGGTGAAAAGATAACCGGTTAAAGTGCACCATTGTAAACTATTCTAAACAAAGTTAGAGTTTGGAAAGGGAACTATTCTATACAAAAGTAAAGGTTGAAGTTCAATATTTTTGACAAATTTATTTAGAAAAACCAAACATATATACATACATAAGAAACATATTATAAACCTATAACAGCATAAAAATAAAACTTTATTAGTTCGCCATATTGGCTATAGATGGCAACACGTTACCGCTTGAAAATTTAAGTAGCCATTATGGCTAACTAATAAAGTTTGAAAATATCCTATCTGTAACTCCGAACTGCTCGACCGTAGCGCTTCAAAACCGGCGCCAATCGATTCCTCGTGGCCAAAAACCCCAAACCCCCAAGTTTACCGGAGTTTATTAATTCTGGGACGATTTTCGACTTGGCAACCATTCCTCGTATTATAGTATTAGATAGAATCTCAAAAATATTTTATCAAATATGTATAACACAGAAGAGGATATAGAGAAAAGTTAAAACTTTCGTAATTTATTATAGCATATATTAACTTAAGTTACCTAAAATATAATCATTTACTACATTATACTATTTTATTAATGTTATTTGCATTATTAAAGGTTTAAATATTAGCCGTGGGACTCGAATTGAAAGAATATATATTAAACTATGTTTTCCTTAAATAAAACAGATTTATTGATTTAATAATATAGACATGCCAAAATTCAAAGAAACCTTTTTTTTTTAATTTACTTTTTAGAAAAACCATATTTCTTATTTATTTTATTTCATACAGACACGTGCTGGAAATTTTATTTTTATGTGTTTAATTTGCAATAATAATTTATTTATTTATTTTAAATTTTAGCTTTTATCAATATGATAAAACGTATTGATAATAGCTAACTCTTTCACAGGCACATATAAGTACTTGTGGAAGTTAAATTTTATTTTTATTTTGCACTACATAAATTGTTGAAAATTATAATTAAATTATTCTTTTAAAAAAATTAAAAATATAAATTTAATATGTTACTTAAAATTTTAGGACCATCAAAAAGATTATACAAGCAGTGTCCTTGGTATAAAATCTATACATATATTGTATAAAATATATAAAGTACCCGTGGTATAAGTTTTATACTTATTAGGACTCTGATTTTTCATCCAAAACCTTTATATGAACATCATAGCTTTCAAACCTGAATCAATAAACAAAATAGAAAAAATGAAGTTTAAACCTTAATTTATCCATGAGTTTACAGTATTTTCACATAAAAAATATTAACTTAAACTGACTGTTCGTGTCTTTATAAAGAATTCCATCATCTTTTTTTATTTTAAATATGAAAACAAAGAACACTGCATAATTAGTGAACCTTAAAAAATTCTGAGCATAAAATGATCCTGAGAAACTGCCTTGGTTCAAGTGTTTTTAGATAAATGCAAATCTTAAGATTTGTGCATTAGTTTTTTTTCTTAAAGTATTGTTATTTTGTAATTCGCACTCGCAACTCCTGAAGTAATTTCATTCTTGATGTTACAAATGCATTTCTATCTTATTTTTTAGTTAAAAGATCCTTTTTTTTATGATTCTGATTCTTAAAAAATGGTTTTCTAACGACTTAACTTAATGGAATAGGAACATCCATATCTAATGGAATCTTTCTGAAATATCCATGTATCAATGAAAATAAGAGAAATATTTTAAAATGGCACCGAAGAAAGAAAAAGTAATTAAATTTCAATTTTTTTTTTGCTTGTTGTAACTTTATTTGCATATTAAAGTTACAATCAATACTACCATCGTTTCCTTAAAAAATAACAGAGATTTAGAAAACAATTGGAATAATAGACAGTTTTCAATTAAAGGGATAACCAAAAATCATTAACATACATATTTAGTGTCTTCTAAGAGAAAGTTCATTCGCTATGTTTCCTGGAAAGATATTTCAATAACTATGTTTTAATTTAATATATTTCCTGGTTGCTTCATTCTAATAACAGCCAGTTGATGAAGCAAGCCAAAGAAAATTTATATAGCAAAATATCTATCGTTAAGTTAGTTGCCATACATTGCTTTTTAATATCCTTATTTTAGTATAAATCCTTATTATATTTATAATATCCTCATTATATGATAAATCCACGTGATGGTTAAAAAGGGCAGAGCTTACATGAATCTTGATAAATAATTGTTTCACCAGCAGTTTTGATATAATGAAAGATATTTTTCCCAGGTTAGTGGCAATGTTTTGAACTTAAAGATCAAATTTTGTTCGTTGAGGTATGATTAAATGCAGAATCATTTTCCCTGTTTCGAATTATTTGCATTTATCTCAGTCATATTTTGTTTACATTTCAAAAGAATTGAATTTGAATTTAAATTTGATAATTAATGAATTATTTATAAATTTGAATTGCAGTGATTGTGTAAAACCAGATCTTGCAATATAATTACTTTAAATATTCAAATTTCTTATAAAAATACTGAATATGAACATATATTTTTTATATTTAAAGGTCAAATCTAATGAATGTGTGAATGTATTTTTAATGCAAAATAAAATTTTAACAATGCGTATCACAGAAACTGATTTTAAAATAAGAAAATGAGCCAGAGAGATGTATTTTTATTTTTTATATAAATTATAACGAAATAAGTATTTTCAGTCCTTGGTTATTATAATGTATCTGCTTTTAATATTACTTGATAACACTTTTAAATTGATTACACTTTTAATAAAGGAATTAAAACATCTGAACTTTACAATGGAAACTCTAGAAATAAGAGAACTCAAGAATTTGGAGATTAGAAATAATTTAATTTGGGATTTAAGAGCATTAGAATATCTAGCAAATTAAATTTCACCTGAGGTCCAGCAATTTAAGAAGTTCATTATTGTAGCCAAGCCCCAAAAACCGTCCATTTAATTTGGATATATGATTAGCGAAAATTATTTGGTGCATAATTAATTCATTTTTCTTTTACAAATTTTACAAATTTAATTTATTTTTATTTAACCACTTGTTTCAGCTAAAATCATGAGTGAAATTTTAATATCCTCAGTAATCGCGATAAACCACCATTCAAACCTTTGCATACCATCTTGACCAAATCTTTCCGTGTGTGTACAGTGGAGTTCATCTTTTTTCGTGTAATTAATGTGTAAACTCATTTTGTTTTACAGATCTTGACAACTTATGCATAAAATACTTGACGAATTTTACGAAATCTTAACATCTAACATATAAAATAACTTAGCAATCATGGCATGCTTTGAAAATTACCAAATAAACCAGTGAACCTGAAATTAAAAAAATAATGAAATTTTTTAGATTAATTAATACTTATTTTGATATCGTTAAAACATGGTTAGGTAGGTATTTTTATTGAACTTTAATAGGATGAAAATGCATCTTTAATATAAAATTTCTTTTAAAATATTATCATTATTAAATATTTAGAAAAACATTTTAATATATTTTCTAGACCAATATATAATTTTGAATGCTAGTAGCAGTTTTTGGAAATATGAGGCCACAGGTGCTGATATATATTAAAGCCCTAACACAATAAATCTATTTTTGACACGCACAAAAAAACAACTATGAAAGATAAACTAATTTCAATTATCTTAATATTTGTTTTGTGATATCTTTATGTATTGAAAAGGCAATTCGTAATGCATTTACAGCTTTTATCTTTTATTTCTGCATATATCATGCCTTTTATCGAATAATTCTATATAAACCCCTTTTTTATTGTTTCTAGGCAAATGAATCATGTATTTTATTATATACATACAATTTAAAGCCACAGTTATGGAGTTCTTCATGATTTGAAAGGAAATAATTCAATTTTTATACCAAGATCCTTTATCCAAACAATGGTAAATATGCAACAGGTGTGCTAATTGTAAAGGGAGGCGATACGAAAGTATTCTGAACTCATGAAGTTTAAGTAAAGAATATTCAGACGCAGAGTTTTAATTCCGTAAAAATTTTACTTAACACTTTATTTTTTCATTAACACTTTTATTAGTGGATTAACTCTTTTTTTAAAGAAAGAGTAAAAGGTGAGCATTCTGTAAATCAAATCATACGATAGACTTGAAAAATTAAATTTGCCTTCGGCTTAGAACTATGATATGCGTCTAAGTAGATTTTCAGGCCTCTATATACCTCAAGACACGAGGCGTCCGGCTCCACCACCTGCGTGAAAATCCCGCATTGTCTGTGGTTCTGTACTTACAGAAACATGTAAGTGCGAAAATTCGAAAAACTTAATGACTAAAATATTTTACATTTCATAAAGGAATTTTTGACTACAAAGGCAGTTTTCTGTCATATGTATATTTCAATTGTTTGAGAAAAACGTATCTAAACGATAAAGCTTGATTATGGATATTATTAATGGCATGTTAGGTATTAATCACCCAATATCATGTCAAAAATGACGCGTTTATTTCAGTAAAAATCCTAAATTCAATTAATTACATCCCGATTCAATGTAAGACTTTCTTTAGCATCACAACTTTAGGAAACAGTATGAGAGAAAATTGTGAGAATAAGCTGCTAGGTTAATGTTTATGATTATCGTTATTAAAATTTGGAATTTAAAAAGGCAAATTTATTAAAAAGGGAGTTGAAAACGATTTAGGCAATTTTACTCTAACAAATAATTTGTGAATTTTAATTAAAAACCCAATCTGAAATTCAATTGATTTCCAATCGTCTTTTACTTTGAATCGAATGCATCGGCTATTTTAGAAATAACTTTAAATGATTTTAAAGTAATATGAAAAGTATGGCAAAATTTAAAACCTTTTAAATCAATCTGGATCTTCTTGTATCTCGAGTCGATTTTGATAAACGATGAACGATAAAGGAGTTGGCGCTGTCTCGCATTCTCTGGGAAGAAATATAATCCCTCCAATAGGTACCTAGAGATGATCATTAATCGCAAATGTCAACTTTATCTCTCAGAGGATTTTGTCTCTAAATCGTTTGAACGTTTCGATTTCTGATAACCTCTGCCCATCCCGTATTATTAGATATCCTTTTGACACTTTAGGTTACAGGATATCAGTGCTTTGGGATTTGAAAATATTTCATAGACTGTCATACAGGTCTTTAACACTTGTCACCGTTTTGGAAGAAAGCAATTTTTCGTAAGCCTAGTTTAATAAAACTAACCTTCAATTCTAATACATTATAGGGAATTTAATGGTCTAAATGATAAAGATGGGAATAATTTGAAATATTAAACTAGACCATTTTTTAAATTAATATTATGCATCTAGTATCCAATTTCGGAATACGTTTGTTGAGGAAATATTTGAAATAATTCTTAAATACCTTCTTATATTAGAGCAATAACAAATCTAATATTTCAACCCATTTTAAAGTATATAAAAACACATTAAAATATTCAATTGTAAGATGAATTACCTTATTTAGAAATTAGTAATTTTTTCAGGAATTATTAATTAGATTTTTTTACTTATTCAAATATTTTAAATTAAAGATATTTATCTGTGGTTTATTTAACACCGATTGGACATAATTAAAGAATATGCATTTATTTTTCAGGTTCAAAAAAGTATTGGATTAAACGTAACATACACACACACACACACACACACACATATATATATATATATATATATATATATATATATATATATATATATACACTGAAGTGACAAAAGTCATGGGATAGCAATATGCAAATATACAGATGGCAGTAGTATCGCAGCGAAAAAGTATAAATGCGCAGTTCGTTTTCCAGAGCTTTCATTTGTGTTCAAGTTATTCCTATGAACAGGTTTTTCGTGATTTATGGCGGCACGACTAGAATTAACAGACTTTGAACGTGGAATGTTAGTTGGAGATAGACGCATGGGTCATTCCATTGCGGTTATCGTTAGTGAATTCAACATTCCGAGATCCACAGTATCAAGAGTGTCCCGAGAGTATGAAATTTCAGGCATCACATCCCATCATGGACAGCGCAGTGGGCGACCAGCTGCACTTAACGACCGAGACTGCCGACGTCTGTGTAGAATGGACAATGTTAATAGACACTCAACACTTCGTAAATAACTGCAGGAATCAATGTGGGACGTACGAGGGACATGTCCGATAGGACTGTGCGGCGAAATTGGACTTCCTTGGGCTATGACAGCAGAAGGCCGACTCGAGTGCCTTTACTGACAGCACGACATCGCCTGCAGCGAATCTCCTGGGTTCGTGAGCATATCGACTGGTCCCTAGACCAGTGGAAAACCGTGGCGTGGTCAGATGAGTCACGATTTCAGTTGTTACGAGCTGATGGTAGAGTTCGAGTGTGGCGCAGACCCCACGAAGCCATGGACCCAAACTGTCAGCGAGGCACTGTTCAAGCTGGTGGTGGCTGCATAATATTGTGGGCTGTTTTTACATGGCATGGACTCGGTCCTCTGGTGCAACTGAACCGATCATTGACTGGAAATGGTTATGTTCAGCTGCTTGCAGATCACTTGCAGCCATTCATGGACTTCACGTACCCACACAACGATGGGATTTTTATGGATGACAATGCACCATGTCACCGGGCCAGAACTGTTCGCGATTGGTTTGAAGAACATTCCAGACAATTCCAGCGCATGATCTGGCCACCTAGATCGCCCGATATGAATCCCATCGAGTTTTTATGGGACATCATCGAAAGGTCCGTTCCTGCCCAAACTCCTGCACCATCCACACTTTCACAATTATGGACGTCTATACAGACAGCATGGCTCAATATTCCTGCAGAGGATTTACAACGACTTGTGGACTCCATGACACGTCGAGTTGTTGCACTTCGCCGGGCAAAAGGAGGACCGACACGATATTAACAGTCATCCCATGACTTTTGCCACTTCAGTGTATATGTATATATATATATAATGTATGTACACAACCGATATGACCTGACTACCCGCCACCAAGCAGCGCTTCTGCTGGAGAAAACATGAGCGAAGTAATGTTGACGCCTAGACGAGGTTAGATGATTACGACGTGTTTAAAAAGACGAAGACGAAACATCACCACGTATTGTTAAAAGACCAGCTTGCATGTTGCAGCCGATTTTGATTATCTACTCCGTTTTGTATATTAGTTGTCAGCATTTGTTCATCATTAATTTTATTGCTATCCCTTAAATTCTAAATATCATTTGAACTTATTATTGCTGGACAATCATCCTCATATATATATGGGGGGGGAGTGAGAGTTTTAGCTGAATTGGCTAAAAATCTCACTTTTCCACACTTTGAGTAAAGCGGCAAAACACCGCTTTGACAGAATTCCTCTTAAAAGATTCCTCTGTTTCCCTTTTCTGTTTCCTCGAAAAATCCCAGTCTAACTATCATTGTATTAGGACTGTGAACAAATATTTCCCCTATCAATATCATGTTATATAAGACCAGGGATAAAATGTTCAAAATATTTTCCTCATTCCTTTTTGTATTGTTCTGTTGCGTGTGCGTGTACTCGTAGCTTCTGCTTGTGCATAAACATATCTGCTTCATCGCAATGAAATAAAACAGCATAAAAGAATCGAAAGACACTTCACAGTTTTCGAAACAGCTATTCTGCTTTTTTGAAAATCATATGCTTATATTTAAAGAGTTGCGAACTTAATTGAGAGAATTAAAATTAAATCCTGGTAAAAGAAAATGAATCACACAACAGCTCCTCTAGCGACTAGCCGTCTCTCGTGTTTCCGTGTTCTTGTTTTTTTGTGACCAGCGGTCTCGTGGCATAGCTTCATCTCAGTCATTTTCTGCGGCAATTCTGTCTTGATCCCATTGTCGTGATACCTTCCTTAATCTGAGACCTCATACGACGTTCCTGCTTTACCTTTTTGTAATTAACTTTAAAAAAGTGCTTATTCTTCAAAAGTTTTTAGTCATCACCTTTTCAAAATTTATTTATCCAATTTCAAAGATGTGATTTGTGTTTCACACAATCATCGTAAAGTAATAATCTTCAACTATCGCCAGGGCTCATAACTGCCCTTTATGATTCATCAAAAAAAGTAATTAATGTTAAAAAAAAGCTTCCATTAACTGTTTTAGCGGGTGAAAATCAAAATTTATATTGAGTATTTTTCTTTTTTTTATTTTCATTTTTGAATTTTAGAGTTATTGCAAATTATATGATTATAGTATTATTTAAATATTAAATTTCTAGGATCTAGAAAATTGACTGAGCAAGAAAAAACAAGTGTGTCTAACTCTCATAGCTCATAAAATAATTTTGATAAAATAGAAAATGATCAAATAGATGTGTAGCCTTGCATAATCTGTTTTGATAATGAAAGTGGATTTATTATAGGGATATTTCAACAAAATTTTTCAAGAGAATAACAAGAATGACTTATGCAGAATTAAAAATATTGGTAAATTTCTTAAAGTATCAGCTTTAACTCATTATATAAATAATTGTTTAAGTATTGAAAATTTTGCTGATTTATGTTGTATAGTAACTGAAAAGGTTTAGTCAACCCAATGTTGCTAATTTTTCTGAGTTTTCTCAATGAAAATATGTTTCAGAAATCTTACATTGGTTGATTATTTTAATCAATAATCAAGTTGTGGTTGGCAGTTTTGCCTTACAACACAATTGATTTTAGAAGGTCTTACTTATGGGCTACCCACTCTACTAAAACAACTTGTAAGCATAAAAGCTCCTTCTACCCCTACAGGATGGCTTACAATAACTAATAAATTATTAAAAATAGATGAATCCCCAGAACTAAGCACAGGCTGAAATAATGAAACAAGATTCAGAGCAAGACAATCATAACCTTTTACACCTAGGCATTAAGTATATATTTCACAATCCCTTTGTACCTAGAGCACAAAATAATTTTAGACAAAATTATTAAAATGCAAGGAGGCCAAGTCCAAATAATTTCTATAAACATAGTCATAATTTGCATTTCCAACAAATATTACCATCTTCTCCATGTAGAATTTGTACACGAACAGGTAATCCAAATGTTTATCACTGGACGCAAGTATGTCATTTTTAACACTCCCAATTTATGAAAAATGTTCCATTAACGGCTACTTCGACTTTTTCATGACAGAATTTCTCTTGGCTGTTTTCAAAATTCTAAAATGATACAAAACTCTCCTAATGAGGTCCCTGGGCCGGTGCAATTATAATTGCTTGGGCAATGTTTATAACCTTCAGAAAAATAGCAAATATTATTATCGACACTATATCCACTCTGTCAATTATATCTGCATATATTTTGAAGAAAATTAACTTGACAACAAAAACTGTTAGCCATATTTAGTCATAAGTCATATCTGTGACTTTTATTTGAAAATTCGCCAAATAAATAAGAAAATGAAATTATATGTTATCGACAATCCTTTACCATTTATTATTTATATAAATTAATTATAGATTGTGATAAAAAAGAAATACTTCAAAAGGGAAAATTATTACCAACTTGCATACCAATAAAAATTATATGTCCTAACATATTTTTTAAAATAACAACACTGGCGATAATCAGATCAATGTAGTGAATACCACAAAGGGAATTTTTCCACCTCTGACAATAAACAAACTATCTGAACCTGTGCTATCTCTGGTGTCAGAATATTCTCATGTGTTTGCAAAAAATAAATATGATGCTGGTATAATCAGAATGGAACCCCCTAGAATAAATTTAACATCTGATTGACAAGTTTCATAAGGGCTTATAGAGCCTCTGCTACTGAGGAAATTGAAATAAATAAGCAAATTAAAAATTTGTTAGATGCTGGTTTAATAGAAGAATCTACAAGTAATTATTCATCCCTTGTAATATTAGCAAATAAAAGGGATGAAAATAGAAAAGGCCAATTTTGTAGGAATTATACTAAAATTAATTAACTTTGAAATCTCTGAGGTAGAACCTATACGTACAATAGATACTTTATTAGATAAATTAAGTACTGTCAAAGGTTTTTCAACTTAGTATCTTACACCTGTATATTGATACATACAAGGTAAACATAAATTGACATTTGTAACTATTGAAGGCTTACATGAAATACCTTTTGGCTTTAGAAATGAATCTGCAATATTCAATAATACTATTTATTTTTAAATAATCATAAATTTTCAAATTTTACTGGATTAGCAGTGATTATTACAATGATGGCATAGTAATTTGCTTTAATTCATTAGAGAAACATTGCGATAGTTTAAAATAGATTTTCCAATTGTGTGAAAGCAAAAATAAAAATTTAAATTTTCCAAATGTGCATTTGCTTAGGATAAAATTAATTTCTTATGGCATGAAGTCAAAGAAGGATGCATTCCCCCTAATAATCATAATATTTAAAGTATTAAAAATTATAACCTCCAAATAATGTTAGACAAATTCAAGATTTTCGTGATTCTGTAAATGTTTATAACGAGCTCATTGTATCTTGTGCTAAAATTAGAGAACCCTTAAGTAATATTCTTAAAAAAGATACATCATGCAATGAACAGAACAATGTCAAAAAGCATTTGAAATGTTAAAAAAATAAATTGATAATTAAAAAAATATTACAATTATATAACCCTAACTTACCGCTTTATGTTTTTGTAATGTATCTTAGGTAACCATTAAAGCTGTTTTGAAACTACCTGACTGCTCTGTATTTTATAATTCAGGAACATTACATCTTTATGAAAAAAATATTGTATAACTGAGTTGGAATGTTTATCAATAATAGATGTACTTGATAAATTTTATTAATATTTACATGGGAAAAATTCATTATTCACTCTGATCATGTTGCTCTTTCATAGCTTAAAAATGTTACAAATTTTAGAGAAAGATTATTTTATTGATCTTTGAAACTAAACTGGTTTGATTATGAAGTTAAATACTGAAAAAAAAACTCGCTAATGTTGAAGCATTCTGTACATTTGTTGGAATTAAGTGCGATAAAACATTATCAAAATTTCAAAAATTTAGGTCAAATTAAACATAAAAATTTTAAGGACGTACTTGTAGTCAAAAAGAAAAAAAATATATAACTATTTGTACCTTTTTCTCCTTAGGAGAAAAGTTTTGCAAAATGCTCAGGGACAATTTAGACATCCAGGCAATCAAAAGATAAGTTTAATTACTCCTCAATATTTTTGAGCCATTAGTACTCAATATATTAATTTTTTTTTTGCTAAAAATTGTGATGTTTGCCAATTAAAGAAACTGACAAAATAAAAAGATTCGACTTTTGCAAGGTGTGCCACCCTCAGATCGTCCTTTTGAATATATTTCTGCCGGTACTGTTAGTAGATTTAATTATTGCAATTCAACTAAAATTTTCCTCACATAGTAATTGATCATGCAGCAAGATATGTTCGAAAAATAGTAACTAAATTATCTGTCAATAGTAACTAAATCAAAATGAAACGTCACTTATTATCCTATCAAAACTCCTTGGACTAGACTTTTAGAATAGTTAATTAATGAATACAATTTAACACTGCATTCAGTTACAAAATTTCCTGGATTTCTTAGAAGAAAACTATATTTGGTAATTATCTTATACAAAAACATATGTATCATGTTTCAGAGAAGAAAATAGTTATTAGTTCGTATACTTAAATATATATATATTTTTTTGTATTTTAAAAAAAATTATATCAGAATACTTTTATATTCCTCTATGATTATTGACTCAATAATATTATAAAAATATTTTGTTAAAATGATTGGATTTGTAAATAAAATAATGACCAATAAAGTGGGGAGCAAAGTATTGCTGACTTTATTCACAATTAAAATAACCACATATTCTTAGGAAGTTGCAGTTTATTTAATTTAAATGGAAATAAAGTCAACAAATAATCTTTTAAAACTCTCATAAATGAAATTGTCGGTTAGTGATTCCATTGAATATCTTAAATGCTTTATCATTACTCATAGTGAACATATGAATTTGTTATCTAGTCCTGAAAAATCTCGATTTTCCGACTTTCAAATGGAAATAAATACCACGTAAAAATAAATTTCATTTTATTTCCAAGTTTAATTAATATCGTTTAAGTTTAAACAATAGTAATAATGGCAATATATAACGTTATTTTTCATTATTATACCTCTAGATGCTTTGTTCATTACTTAAAGTTTCGATTTTCCATCACATATGGTTGAAACTTCGGTCATTATCATGAAAATATTGTCTCAATTGTGCTTTGTAAATCGATTAACTTGGTAACTTATGAAAATATAGCTGAAAGCATCTTTGCATATAAAAAAGCAAAATGAAAGTAATAGTCGATAATACTTTCAACAAGCATAAAATTCCCTAAATTTCCAACATTATTTAAAAACTATTTTCAGTATAATTTAGAACATCTGAAAAGAATTAATTTCAATAGCTACATAATCATCATTATCACCCAACTTCGTTTCAGGCTTCGATATATTTTGATTATCATTTAGGTTTGAAATTATTAATAACAGGGGGATTTGTTATTGGCAGATATGAATGATATTAGTTTAGAAAAGAAGTCACATAGAAAACAACAAATTCCTAGAAGTTCATACATAATAATAAATGGTACAGCCAGCCAAAAAGGGTTTCTTGTGTTAAGAAGATTTTTTTTTCTTCCTCATTGATTCAAAGATTAGAAATATGAGTTAAATAATTTCTAAAGATATATAAGTTTTTTTCCCCAAATACAAAAAAAAAGTTAAAATTAAAAGGAAAAAAAGTAAATATACAATTGGATTGTTTTAAAATAATTACTTCAATAAGTTCTGGTTCCTAATCTCTTAGTTTAAAAAAATGAAACACTGGTCCAATATTTTTTCACTAGATTTGATCTTTTCACTTTATCTTGAGAAAATAAATATTTTTAATACTTCTAATTTTAAAAGAATCTAGTTGAATTATTGTAAATTTAAAAAGTATAATACAACATTGGTTTTACTTTTAATATTAATAGTAGATTTCTTTTCGAAGTTAAAATTTTGATGATATTACTTTATGCTTCTATTCAGTATGAGTTACATTTCAAAAGGAATAATTCATGCCTTAATTCATTCATTTTTTTATAATAGTGTTTTTTGCATATTTCTCAATTCCAGCTATTTATTAGATGAGAAAAAAGTTGCCTGTAAAGAATGCTTCCTTTTCCAAAATTTTAAATTGTAGACCCCAACTGTCCTTGCATCCGATATATTAAGGGAATTCGAATTTACCTAGAAATTTAAGTCATTAAGGTGACCAAAAAATGTCCAGATACATTTTTTTCTTTGACTTTCCAGTTGAAATTAAAAAAGATCTGACGATATGATGTTTTCAGTCAATTTGTTTTCGAAAGACTTTACTTCATAGTTAATATAACTAAGGTAAAAATGATCGAAAGGCTATTATGGCATTCCGAATTAGGAACCACTTCTCAATTTCTACTAGAATTCTCAAAAAAAAAAATCTTTTTTTATTTTTATTTTCTCTGAGTCAAAAGAAATGTTTAAAATAAGAAAAAGAAATGTTTAAAATAAGAAAAAGAAATGTATTTTTATTCAAACATTGATGTTTGAATATATAAAGCAAAAAGTTAGATCAATAATTCAAAATGAAAATCCAACGATTTCTGCAAAAGATTAGAGTGGCAAAACATGCATTCGCCATACAGAACGAATCAGTCGAGCTTGAACAATGAAATTTCGCATAACTATACTTTGAAAGATGGCAATGGGTATTTCAGGGCCACATTTTTTTCCAATAATAAAATTTTAATTTCAAATAATTAAATTAAAAATGTGCTAGTACTTCAATATTTTAGCGAAGGTCCAGACGAAATTCAAAAAATAAATTCTTACACAACTTTTAACATGAAAATATTTTCTTTCAAACATTTGAAATCACGAAGGCAATAAATTCAAATAGCATTATTATGCCATATGAACTGAACCCATTCGAAAGGTTCATGCATAAAGTAAAATGGAATATGTATATAGTTATTCAGATCAAAAGTGGACTTGTACCCGAAGAATTTCGGAAAATCGACGTATACATCAGTTATAAGTGAAGAATGCTCCTTCAACCTTTGACATATTAAAGTGAAAATTCCAAAAAATCGTACAAGCATTTAGTGAGATATGGACTATTTTGTTTAACGAGATATCAAGTGTTACTTTCACTTCTAGTGTTTACGTCAAACATACCCCTATGCATGTAGCGAATCCGTTTAATTTTTTCCCATTAAATAAAAAAGCAGGGCAACTGTTTAACATCGCAAATTTAAATCATTGTTTTTTATAGATATACTTTCGGTTTAATTACGATCTGTTTATTATAATCATCTTTAAACTGACAAATTTTATTTGAGTTTCAATCGAATTGTCCAAATTTTTCTCAACGTACTAATTGATATTTGATAAACATATATATTAATAATCACTTTGACGAAAATATTTTTATCAAATAAAAGAATCTGAAAATTTTCAAATTTTATGGCCATTAAAAATATTATAATTATATATATGAAGGAAAATTATATATTATGTCTTACAAACGCTACATTATTGCTTTGAGATAAAACAAGCTTGGTATGAGTTGTTTGAATAGCATTTAAAATGTGAGGAAAACTTTAAAGCTGTGTATTTTGGTTTGCTTTATTTCCAAATTCTACTTGCTGCAAAATATTAAATGTCAATCATATTTTATACTAATTACGTGAAACTTGAAAATATTTTACTAATTTAAGCTTTTGCAAAGTTAACATCTGTGTATCAAAAAATTTTTAAAAATGATTTGGAAAACAATCGTTTAGGTATCAAATACCCTTAAAGCCTGACACAACTTTATGTTTAAATTTCTTTTATTCGGGAAATCATGAAGATAAAATTATTCAAGGGATATTTAATTACAAATTAATGTAACTATAATTTTTGGCATTCTTCTATTTATTAAACAAAAACGAAAAAAAAAAAGTAAAATCACTAAGAGAAGGTATAAAATAATAAAAGCAGATATAAATACTAAGAGGAAATTTTCTTTCAAAAATATGTATGTAATTACTATATATCAATGAATTCTTCTGTAAATTGCCTTTAAGAATCGGACTTGTAGTTATTTTGGAATATATTAGTAACAGTAATATTTCAATTTTATGTGCCCAATTTAGACTTGGAATTTTCTTATTTACACATGAACGTAAATAATCGCGCAAAGCTTCTTTTCTTTTAATTAAATTTCAGATGAATTCCTTATAGATATTAGACATCAGATATAATGAAATCCTTCTCCATATGATTATTGATACTTTCAGTTATTAATTACTTCTGTTTCATTCGTTAAAGCATATATGTGTGTGTAATTAAACACATTAATTTAATTATAATTGCTGCAATCAAGCAATGAATCAGCAAATGATTGAGATGATGATGCATATTACCTTAAATTACAAGATCTTAATCTAATATCTTAATAATACAAATAGTAACCGTTCTGATCAAATTCTCGTAAAACAAATTTCCCAATTTGATACACATAATAATTATCTCAATTAATTCTCTACAAACTTTCATAACTTGATAATTTGTTTCGCTTTTTGTTGTTGAGTAACATATATGTTCGTTTTTGTCCTAAGACCAATTATGAGTTTATGCTGCGAAGGAAAAGTCTTTACAACCATCGAATGTAACAAAATTGCATCTTTTAAAACTTATGCTACATATTCTATCTAGTTTTTTTACTTATATCAATTTCACTGAGCTCTACTGTGGCTGTAACTGCTGTTCTTGACTCCATATTGTTTAAACAGTTATAAAAATAATTTGTTTCTATGAAATTTACGCAATTTTAAAATCTTTTCACTACTTTTGCTTGTAATATTTTCTTATTAGACATTTTTGATTTCTTAAAGTGTGAAAAACACGCTTAAATTATTAATTAAAAACATTTGGCAAAGAAAGTGCATTCTATTTTGAAAAAAAAATAGAACTATATTCACAATTTTATTCATTTATTAAATTTTATACATAATAACTTAAATTTTATTCATTTTATACATTATTTCAAACTTTTATACATTTACAAAATTTTATACAATTATATTAAGATTTATCAAATTACCACGTGAAGTTATTTAATAAATCTTATTCGATCAGGATTTAGTAGAAATGCTTAATTGTGATACATTTTAGCCCACAAAATTTAAAATATTTTGTTAAATATTAATTTCTAACCTTATGTAAGTTACTTTGCGAATTAATGTTAGAGTTCTTTTTGTGCATTGCTTGATTTATTGCTCGTACTGTTATGTATTGCATGTATATAAATTTCGAAAACAGTGCCTGAGATGTTTCTTGGAAAGAATAATAAATCATGTTCTTAACTATTGGGCATTTCGAATCGAAGCTTATAAGTATTCTGGCTTGTTTACGTTCAAGATCACAAAGAAAATATTGGATAAATGCATAGAAAATACCTAAATCCAAAGAAAATATTGTTTTAAAAATAGTTTCAGACGTGTGATGATTAATGCATTCTTCCAACCGTTCATATTGTTACCCTAATTTCATTTATTATTTCTTAAAAACAAAAATTCTTATACATCAGAGTTTTCTATGAATTCTTATAAAAATAAATTTTTAGAATTGCAAAATTTGCTAAAGATAATTTAAGGCATGTATTAATGTTCGGGTTATATTTTGGTAAAGAACAAAAGAAGGCTATATTTTTTTAATATTTGCATAAAGAAGATTGGAAAATATCTATGAAATTAAAATAAGTTAGTGAAATAACAAAATATGTTTAAAAATTTGGGAAAACGATATTTTTTGACTAAAAAGAATTTTGAAGCAAAAATTTAAAAGTTTATCAAACAATTTACGTACAATTTTGGAGATAAAGGAGTTGTCTTGTTTTGAATTTGAAAAAAGTCTTCTACAATCAATCTTTAAAATATTGATAACCTAAAATATAAAATTATTTTACATTGGAAAGACTTAAAATGACTAATGAATAAAATTTTTCTCATAATGATGAATGAATTTATTTTATATCTTGTGCGGGAATTCTTTATTATTACTTATTCTCTAGTTTATTTAGAATTCAAAAAGTGGTATCGAAATGTATAAAATAGCATTATAACACGTAAATGCAAATGTTAAATGAATGGAATACATTCAGAAGGTAAATGCTAAGGTTTGGTAACTTGTTCAAATTTTAAGGGTATTAAATTTTATAAAATATTATTTTGTAAAAGAAAAACTATTTTCAAACATAATTAACTACTCTGAAAGGTTATGCTAACAAACAAATAAATAGTAAATAATAATAGGAAATTAATTGGATTCGAAGATGAGATTATTATTATTTATAAATTGTGAATTAGTGGTATATTTAACTTTTGAAAGACAATTACGTTAATAAAATAAATTTATTGTCCACCAAAAGAAATCACACGCAGATTAATTTATTATATTAATGATTTTTTATTATATTTAAGACATATAGTATAATGTAAAGGGTTCCTAACATCTTTAATTTACTAATAATTATTCTATTATAAATTTTTAATTTTTAACCCTATCAAACTCATTATGTTTTGAAAGAAGTATTTTTTTTTATTCTTAGGCTGCTTAGTTGTAAAATGAATGATGGTACTTGCTACCTTTTACTCGTTAAATTCCTTAGCATGCCTTTTATTCAATTAAATTCAAACTTCTGACAAAAGACTATGATTTTTTAAAATTATTTATAGTTTGGTTGGTTTACTTTCTAAGGTTGATTAAAAAAATTTTAATACTAATTTATTTAATTCACCATACTAATATTCATTTGGAGATTTCATGGTGGAATAATCCATAAATGAGAAATTTGTGACTAACTAATGAAACATACGGACTGAGAATATTCGGTGATCAAGCAAAATTACAAATATCACGGAGACTTTTCATATCACTTCATTATATAATAATTAAAGAATTATGTTCATAAAATGATTGCTGCAGCTTTCGAATGACATTAATTTCTACAAACATTGATAAATATATGAAAGCTAATTTAAAAAAAATCTGTACATTCGATTTGGGCAGAGAAATGCATTTAAATATATATATATATATATATATATATATATATATATATAATTTACGAATTCGAGTTAATTCACCCCGACATTTTATGTAAGCAAAAAAATTAAATAAATCCTTTAAAAATATAAGCAACTTCAACGCTTTAATCTTTTAAAGAAAATAAAAGTATCTATCTAAGTACCATATAATTTATTTGGTCATTTCTTATTATTTTACTTCTTTATTAATTAAATTAAGACATACTCCTATTAGGGAATCAATTTATTAGTGGGATTGAAAAACGATTATCCTTCAAACGATATCTATGCCCCCATTCAGAATTATTGAGCAAATAATTTTCTATTATTTGTTCATTTTAATCAATTAATCGTTTTATTGGAAAATCGGTCAATATAGAGAAAGTTATATTTCCTCATTGCAAATAAGTTACAGCAAAATAAAAAAAAGGATCATAATTGATTTCGAGAATATGTGATTTATAAGCATTGTTTTAAATAATTTTAATATTAAGAATGGAAGTAGTGTGAAATATTGACTTTTGAATCATTAGTAAAATAAATTTTTACTTTTCGGTCAATGTAAGGTTGGACAATTCAGCTGTCGACCACAATAAATCCTGCCGATACTACTACTTTCAGTGGTGGCGGGGGGGTCGGCTGTATACAAGAAAAAGAAAAAAGAAGTAAAATAAATTTTAAAAAATAAGAATTTGAACAAATAATTTTAAAAATACCCATATTATTAAAAAAGTCAACTTAGTTGCTGATATTTTTTTAAAAAGAGATTTTACATAACGGTTTCAAAAGAAAATTTGTCATTTGATTCATTTACGTATTTATTTTGCATTTCTAAAATTTAGGGGTTTTTTTATTGCTATTACTGTTGCTTCAATTTTTACCAAATAGTAAATTATATTAACTTAAAGAGGCTTTCTTGGCAACAGTATTTTTATCAGGAAATATACTACACGAAACTTAAAGTTGTTTTCAATATCTCACTAAGTTTTCAGATTTAAACCTATACTATTTTAATTCAAAGACTGATCAATTCAAGCCTTTATTAGAACTGCAGTGGTAAGGTTTCGGCAGCGGAACCGAAATGTCAGGGCCAAACATCCTCCCGTTTGTGTGATTTGGCAGTTTGGAGAGAGAGGGGCCAGGTCAGCTGTCGCGGTTGAGAGATACAAGTTCTGGTCCTAAAAAGCCTTAGTTAAGCTTTTAAAGAGGACGCTAGTAAAATAATCTAAATAATGTCTTTGATTTTTTTTTCCTGAGAGTAACACATTCGTTTCTAAAGCGAAATAAAGATATAAAAAGTATTTGAAATTTGCTTTTAGTCACAATGCAATTTTATCAACTGTGAACAAAATAGCTAAGCAATTTCAATATTTTATCATTTTGCGAGCATTTTGAAAAAAGATAATTCTGTATTCAAAATGTTTAATTTCTATTTATTATGTAATTTTCTTGAAACGAATAACTAGCTGAGACTTAAATTAGTTTCTTTTTTCTGTAGCAGCTCTGTTGTAGTTTTCGTAGCAATATGCTTTATGCGATATATCTTGTTCCTAAAGAAAATTCTAATAAGGCAATTTCAATCATCTTCACAAAAAGTAAAATAAAATTTCCTTTAGAATCCAATCAAATTTAATTTCCGCATCGAAATACTTAAATCGAATTCTCATTTCTTATATGCAGATAGATTCAAATTAAGAATTAATTAATTATAGAATGTGATTTAACTTATCTGTTTTGTTCTGTTTGTTATAAAAAAGAAATGCTTGGAAAATTTCACTTCATTTTTTTGAAGTTCTGAATTTCAGTTATCAATATACGATTTCGATTTTTGAAAGAAAACAATTTATTCAAAGCTAGAAAGTTGAATTTTAAAGAAAATGCCTAATTTTCTTATGCAAGATTCATAATTTTTGAATAACTTTCATTGTATAATAAAATTATTTGATTTTTTCAAACTTCTTTCTTTGTTTGTGTAATATACATCTTACTGTAATTTTTCATCTTTAAATGCTAAAATTCTTCTATTTTGTTAAACTTTAAGTAGGAAAAACATCAAAAATCCATAACCAATGCTTTTTTAATGTTTTAATTTGGGTTTACATGATATCATGTACAATAGAATAATCAATCTTTTCATATATTACAGATTTTTTTCTGTTTCAATAACTCTACATTTTACATCTTAAGAAGTCTGGTAAATATTAAAATGGCTCTAGATAAACTTTGGAACGATAAAACTATAATGCTTTTGCTTAAATTGTAGCAATCGGTTTAATTATTTCGGAATGAGAGCACCAAATGTGTCATGAGTTTCATCTCCGTTAATCATCAAATCACATTGAGGAGCAGTATGATTCATCATTTCTTTCCTCACAGAGCGTGAGAATTATATATGCAAAGTAGCTCTTAACAATAAGGCGAGATATTGCCTGCTTTAAAATAAAGTTATATTTCAAACCCGTGTATAGTCGGTTATAAAATATGACTGTTATTGTAGTGATACTGTTTGTTGTAAAATAAAGTTATATTTCAATCCCTTATATAGTGCCAGCTTATAATAAATAAATTTATGGATTAATCAACCCCCTAAAATGTCGGATTTTAGTCAATATTTTCTATTTTTGGTATTTACCTAGTATACTTTAAATTTCATTAATGTTTCCTTAATCTTCGTATAAAAAATTCAAAAAGGTAAATAATTTAGGACATTTATTTTAAAATTTCTTCTCTAATAAAGTCATATACCTTAAAATTCTATCACCACGTATTTTCTCTTAATCTTTCCAGAATTAAATTATTATAAAAAATATGTTATTACGTAAAATTGATAAAACCTCATTAAAAGGTGAAATAAAACATTCTATACCAAAAATTTTTACAGAAAACAAAGCAGCACGGAAATGGCAGCAACTATTTTTTTTTAAAAAAATTATACTCATAGGCAAATTAGCTGCAAAAACTCTTTTGAGAATTAATTATAGTTACTGAGAGAATGCGATAATTAGGCCCGAGAAAAATATGAATGTTTCAGAAAACCATAAAAACCATGTAAGTAAAAAAAATTAGGAACAGTGTTCTAAGGGCAAAGGCTACTTTGATCACTTCACCAAGTTACAAAAGAAAAGGAGACAGACAATTTTTCAAATCATGGTTCCTTATAATACTAATTTACGTAATTATTCATACAAATTAAAGAGGTTGTTATTTATAATGAGGTATTTAACATTGGGTTTATAAAGACGTCATTTTGACCCATGTGATAAAACTTCGTTAATTTTCTTCAAGAAAATAATTACTGATTTTTGTGAGAACATTTTAATTAATTTTTACACTTATAAGACATATAATCATAATTATTTTCGTTTTTTCTTTCAATATTTTCGGAGGAATGTGTATAGTATACCTATTTTTACCAAAGGGGTCATTTTGACCATTCAATTAAATGTTGGTGAAAATACATACATTTATATTTAAATATGTGATGACTTGATAGCGAAGCATAGAAACATGGATATAAATATAGAAATAAATGTGTGTTAGTAAATTGTGTGTATATGGATTACAAGAAGACGAAACCGAAAGTAAATCAGGCTGAAGCTATTATTGTAGGTTGTTAGTAAGAAAACATGGAAGTCAGTGTTTGGGTAGAAGATTAGATGACCTTAAGGACCTAGATTAGAAAATAAAAACTTTTTGTAATTAATACATTCAGAAGAATTACCTTTTCATTACTTCAAACAAATATATTAAAAATATATATTTAAAAATTCAACTTAAGCCTATATATGTTGTTACGAACCTGTAATTTTGGTTTCCCACACCAATAATGTCATCGTAAAGAAGACTGCTTTACAGTCAGCTGTATTTACCAGTGCCCGGGCGTCACATCAATGATCCCAGAGCTTAATGTCAAACTTGGTGACCTTTTGGTAACTTGACGACGAATTTGGCGATTTTGGCGACCAAATGGACAATACTCGAAATATCGAGAATTTCCCCGATCCGTCCAGTAGGAATCGAAATACATCCAAAATGCTCCTGATTGGTCCAGAAGCTTTTAGCTCTACCTCCAGCTGCTATATAAGGCCAGCCATCTAAGAAGCAATCTAGTCTAGTGTGGTGACCCTTCGAGAACACCTGAATTGAGAGGTCTTGAATAGAAGTCCTGAACGAAGGAGTCGTCTCGAGAATACTGAAGTATCGGTGGAGTGCTCAATTGCTGTATCTGCCATATTCTGTCGTCATTGTGTCTTATGTTGTAGCCCGTTGTGCTGTCGTCGGGAATGGAGCAGTCCTGAACTTAGTAGTCCCCTTGTGTGAAGTATTGAGTCGGCAGCGAAGGCGAGGAGAGACAGCGGAAAAGTAGCTCAGCCGTTTGCAGAGACCTGCAAGAGCTTAGACACAACGGAGTTTCTGCGTGAGGACTTCTGTTGTTATTGTGTGCTACTGTCTGCTGTAGAGTACTGCTGTGTTCTGTCATGGGTGTTCGCCTCATCTGAATATAGTTGTCTTCTGTACGTCTTTGTGCTGTAAATATGTGTCGTCTCTGTGCTGCCCTGTTTTCGTCCTGTAAATAAACGTCGTCTCTGTGTGTGTCGTCTACTGAAGAACTGATCATTGTGGGTACTCATCTTCTCACACCAGTCATCCCACTATACAAGAAAACAAAGCCAAGGAATAGGGAAATCCGAAACAATTTTGGTGCCAGCTGTGGGGTTGTGGTCAAAAGTGTATGGTGCTGACGAGATACGAAGCAAAAATAGCTGAATCGGGGAATAACAAGTTCTAACAGCTTTTTGCTGTCATTAAAGAAATGAAAGCCGGACAAGAGAAAATATTGGAAGAGAATTGAGCGACACTAAAAATAAATGTGAAAAGAATTGGAAAATTGATAGCTGGGCAAAAATAAATGAAGAGGGAAATACAGAAAGAAATTTCATCGTCGAAAGAAATTTTAGACGATAAAGGTGTTAAAATAAAAGTCGTCTAAGATATCACAAAAGGAGTGGAAGGAAATGGCGAGAGCCAAGTGGAAGAAGAAAAGGCCGAAGATCGAATGGAAACCGGTGTCACCTAAAAGGAATTGCTTAGTGATCCTGAGGATGAATCGAAGTTTAATAAGGAGAGGCACAAACATGGAGATTTTCAAATAATTGCAGAACTGAGACAGTCTTCTCTGAAAGATTTCTTTGGAGTGGAATCTGTAGCTCAGGTGTTTGTAGATAGAGAAGATGAAATCTCTTTGGACGGGTCTGGTAGTATTGCCCCGTACTTGATGCCTGTGGATGCAGTTATTGATGAAGCCCTGTTTGATATGGATTCGGGCCAGAGATTGAAGAGACAACCTCTTTGCAAACCTCTTAGTAGGCTCTTTACAAAGTGCTACAGATGATAACTACGTGGCTGGTATAGGTGATCACTATCGGTCTTAATTACCTTCAAGAATTCGACCATGCTGCGAATTTGCATATGGGTGTAATGCAAAAAAGTAGTTGATGAATGTCCTATATATCTGGTCAGGTTATACCGTCGTATATTAATCCATCCAGGAAAGACAGATGAGCTCTTTAGAAAATCCTATGGGAAGAGCAGTGGACGATTCTCCAGTGTCGATAATGATCCGGGAGTAGGCCGACGTTTTCATGTGAGAGCGCTTCTGACGAAGGCGAATCCCTGGCTTTCAAGTGTACTTCAGAATACATTATTGGACCATCCAGATACTTGGTTGGCTTGATGGAATAAATTCATAATGTAAATCGAACGGTCTAGTCGCAATCTGCTCTGGAGAATTCAATTGCGATACAGTGCTTTGCTTCATGAGACATCTTGTATTTCAAGGAGCAAAATCAAGTCTGGATGTATAATCCGAAAGTCGAAGAGAACTTAGATCAAAGTCAATGAGAAGGTTAGGACGGATCATGCGCTGTCGCCATTTAAATAAATGATGTCACTGAATGTGCGAAAGTCGCCAAACGCCAGAATGAAAGTTGTTAGTCGGTCAGTTGCTTACATCAGCTGCTGGATTAAACTGGGACTGTCGGTGACGTCAATTCTTAAAGAGGAGAGCAATGTTACGAACCTGTAATTTTGCTTTTCCACCCTGATAATGTCATCGCAAAGAACACTGATTTACAGGCATCTGTATATCCCACTAGCTTTTCATACACATATTTATATTACTGTAACGTTTTATCTTCAACAAAAATTGTATCTGTGTATATGTAAAAAAAAAGAATATCGGCAATAACTTTAAATTCCAGTTATCTCATGGTAACATAAAAAAAGAGTTCGCTTTTAAAAAAAAATAAAGTTGTTTCGCTTTATCCTTCGCAGAACTTACACAATAGAGTCTTTCCAATTTTGGAATGGTGATTGACTTTCTATGATTGCAGAAAAACATGGCACTCATTTATTTTTGTTACTCATGTAAGTAATCAAATCAGTAACATTTGCATCAGTAAAACCAACAATAGCGAGTTAAAAATACGGGAATAAAAGTGTTTATTATAAGCATGATTTGTGGATAGCAGTTTGAATCTTGTGTGTCTGGTTCTCAGTCATATAATGATTTAATCCTAAAGAACTTTAATGAGCTATATTTTGATGTTCCTGATGATGAATATATTTAGTAAACAAAAATAGATGGCACGCCATTATAATATGGTATTTTTAGGAATGATATTTAAAATGTAAATTTTTTTTTAATAACGATATGCAGAAAATATTTAAAAACTCCTTTAAAAAATATTACCTTTAGTGTAAGAGAAAGTCGAATTTCAAAAAAAAAAAAAAAATAGTTCAAAACTCAATAAGAGAGACGTTTGGGAAACAGAAAATAAACAGATAAAACTCATAATAAATAGAATATTGAATGAAGGATTAAATTCATCGTTTAATTACTCAAAGAAAAACAGAAATGTTATTTCATGCAGCATCACATTTCATTAAGCATTAACAAAAATATGAGAAAATTATTTGGAATGAAATCCAAGGAAGAGGATGCCAACAGATAGTGACAATTCTATAAATAAAAACACTAATATAGGCCTTGGAAATAGCCTTGATTGGTGTTTTTAATATTTATTTTTAAATAAAAATTTTAATTTTATCTACATTCAGTTGCCTTTTTTGACATAAATTACTTTAAATTGATTTTCTGGAATATTTTGTTCTGCCTTTTCCATTATATTGTTTGTATGTTAAAATCATTCATACGAATAAGTAAGATTATGCTTTAAATTATAAATGATTCTTAAAGACTTCATTACAAATTACAATACTATGAGCATTTTATCCTTTTGAACTTAATCATCCATGATTTCAAATTATTACTGTGTAAGATACAAATCAAATATTCCATTTATCGTAAATATATATATATATATATATATATATATATATATGTATGTATATAGTCATGGGATGACTGTTAATATCGTGTCGGTACTCCTTTTGCCCGGCGAAGTGCAACAACTCGACGTGTCATGGAGTCCACAAGTCGTTGGAAGTCCTCTGCAGGAATATTGAGCCATACTGTCTGTATAGACGTCCATAATTGTGAAAGTGTGGATGGTGCAGGAGTTTGGGCAGGAACGGACCTTTCGATGATGTCCCATAAACGCTCGATGGGATTCATATCGGGCGATCTAGGTGGCCAGATCATGCGCTGGAATTGCCCGGAATGTTCTTCAAACCAATCGCGAACAGTTCTGGCAGGTGACATGGCGCATTGTCATCCATAAAAATGCCATCGTTGTGTGGGTACGTGAAGTCCATGAATGGCTGCAAGTGATCTGCAAGCAGCTGAACATAACCATTTCCAGTCAATGATCGGTTCAGTTGAACCAGAGGACCGAGTCCATGCCATGTAAAAACAGCCCACACCATTATGCAGCCACCACCAGCTTGAACAGTGCCTTGCTGACAGTTTGGGTCCATGGCTTCGTGGGCTCTGTGCCACACTCGAACTCTACCATCAGCTCGTAACAACTGAAATCGTGACTCATCTGACCACGCCACGGTTTTCCACTGTTCTAGGGACCAGTAGATATGCTCACGAGCCCAGGAGATTCGCTGCAGGCGATGTCGTGCTGTCAGTAAAGGCACTCGAGTCGGTCTTCTGCTGTCATAGCCCAATGAAGACAAATTTCGCCGCACAGTCCTATCGTACACGTCCCTCGTACGTCCCACATTGATTCCTGCAGTTATTTGACGAAGTGATGCGTGTCTATTAACATTGACCATTCTACATAGACGTCGGTGGTCTCGGTCGTTAAGTGCAGGTGGTCGCCCACTGCGCTGTCCATGATGTTATGTAATGCCTGAAATTTCATACTCTCGGCACACTGTTGATACTGTGGATCTCGGAATGTTGAATTCACTAACGATATCCGCAATGGAAAGACCCATGCGTCTAGCCCCAACTAACATTCCACGTTCAAAGTCTGTTAATTCTCGTCGTGCCGCAATAAATCACGAAAAACCTGTTCACATGAATAACTTGAACACAAATGAAAGCTCTGGAAAACGAACTGCGCATTTATACTTTTTCGTTGCGATACTACTGCCATCTGTATATTTGCATATTGCTATCCCATGACTTTTGTCACTTCAGTGTATATATATATATATATATAATATAGTCGATTCCAGTTCATCGGACCACATCGGAACGCGAACATTTTGGTCCAAATAAACGGCTGGTCCGATTACACGAGCATGCCCTATGTTACAAGACGAGACGTGCTATACGTAATATATTAAAATGTTATTATGACCTTTATTGTACGGTACACGCGTATGGCAAACATAAAAACAAGAACTACTGTTGCTTATGAACTTTATTCATTGAAAAATAAATTTACAAACAAATTCTTCGAAACGATCTACATGATACTTAGCACGCGAAGCAGAATAAAAAAAAGTTCTTATCAAATTCAAGTCAACGTTTGAAGAACTTACTTCCGAGCTGCCCATTCTAAGAAACAAAGGGTTTGCTCATTTCCCACTGGTTCTTTTCCCTTTCGGACTTCCTGCTGTACACAGGCGACTTG
>JAPMOQ010045390.1:4794817-4843451 GCA_026543055.1 Argiope trifasciata
TTATAAAAGAAAAAAGTAGATATTGCTTTTACTGAAACAAAATAATTATCTACTTTTTTCTTTTATAAACATCATGATTAGCACTTTCTTAAGCATGCACTAAATAATACTTGTTTATTGCCTACACTGATTATGCTAATTTTCAGTTGAATATTTTGCAAATTTCGATATTCATTAAAAAGTAAATATAAACTTTTATTTATTTCATAGACTTCATAATAGATTGCATTTTAAATTTTCCAAACAATTTTATTATAAAAAATGTAAATAAAGTAATTGTCTTTATTCGGTATTAAATATTCCCAAGAGACTGTAATATTTTTGAATGATATTCATTATAAACTTATAAAAACGTTGCTCATTATTTCCTTTTCAAATGCAAAATAAATTCTCATAAAACGATAAAGTGTTATAAATAACCGCAGATTAGTTATAAATAATGGAATGTACTTTTGATGATAAATTTTTATTTTCAGAGAAACAATTAATTTCTTTCCTAAATGAATTCTACAGCTAATTTTTCTTTTGTAATTTTTCTCTGGATAAAATGATGGGTGATAATTTATTCGATTACGAAATCTTTTCTGTAAAATTCTTATTTATATTCGTTTTAAATTTTGTTAGAAATTTTATTAAAAAATGAAATAGAAGAACATCAATTTGGATGCACTAAGTTAAATAAGTGGATTAGCAACAGTTGTTGAAATATCATTTTTTTTCCAGATAATTCTAAGGATTTGAGATCTGGAAAACGAAAGGAGACGAAAAACTTTTAGACATTTTTCTTTTATTTGAATCAATAAAGATGAAATATGGTAATAGTGACTCAGCCGCCACGTTTATAGTGTTTATACCAATGGTTGTTGGCCAAGGAAAAGCAAACTTTTAAGAAGAAAGAAGCAGTATTTGCATTCTTGTAAAAATACTTTCGAATTGAAAATCATTTTACTTATTAATTGTTAAACATTTTATAGAAGTTAGGTACTAAAATATTAGGCTTGAAATCATGCATTGAGTTACTGTTGTTTATACTTATGGGACTTTACAATCCCGCTAACAGTTATCTCTCAGAAATTTAAGCCAAGTGAGCGTCTCTTGTTTTTTCAGTTGCGTTAACTAAGGCCATGAGTCCAACTTTGCTACTTCAATTTCGAGCTCTGGGAAGAACATGGGAAAGACGCGCTACCTCTGTTCCAGGATGCTTGCAGCTCTGAGTTACTTATTTGTTTGGTGCAAGTGTAATATGTAGAAAACTATGAAGTTAAGTAAATGCATCTAAGTATTTGCTGTTGATAGATAAGTAATAATAATGAAATAATAAGCAATCAAATTAAACATTAAACATTATTGTTTATTGAAAAAATTGAAATCAAATCAAATTGACCTTATATGGACATTTGATTGTGAAATCAAAATCGTCACATACTAAAGATAAATGTAATATTGTTGTCATATAATATATTATTGAATTTGTTTGTCAGAGATGTCGCTTATAAATTATTATTACGCTATTACATCGTGAATGAATTTAAAATTATGAAAACAGCATTTTTTTCTTTAATTCTCGAAAATATGTATCTTTTAGAAAATATTAGCAATTTGAAAACATAATAACTGTATTTTTACTAAAGAAACAAAGCGTGTATAAGTATATGAAGGGAATCTAACTTATGAAGTAAGTCATCTAACTGACTTCCGACCTGCCCGAAGGCACTCGGATTAACCACGTAAAAACTAAATGACCTGACCACCGTAACAGTAACACTGTTTGGAACTGTGTTTGAGTCCTAATGGCAATCACAGGCCGCGGTACAACCCTCCCATTATGCAATACGACCCTTCATCGATGGGAGGGTCAGTGCTCCACCTATTATTGTGCCAGGTTGGCGAGATCCAACCACCGTAAGAGAAGCATCTCATCCTCATTTCGAGGCGCATACCCCGGGGTCTAACTTATAGAGTTTAAAAATAAAACATGTCATTAATCATTAAAAAATTAAAAAGAAAAATATTAGTTTTTTAAAAATTAAACAAAAAACTTTCAGTCATAATATTTTGAATTAGCACATTTACATGTATGAAAAAGGGCTTACCGACCAATGATTAACGGATTTGATTTTAATCTTCATTTCAGATGCTTAACTTGTGCTTCAAATTTTATTCACATGCTTCTTTGCATTTAGTAATTAACGAGTCCATTTGTACTGAAACAACTGGGCAGATAAAATCTCTCTAAGTAGCTCAATATTTTATTGAAATTTACAGATTTAGGGAATATACCTTATATGAACAAAACGTATATTGAGTTAAACATAGGGAAATGAAGATACTACCTTATAGTTAAATTCAAATATCAGAGAACTTCAGAAAGTTCCGAAAAAGAAAAAAAAATCTTCTAAAATTTTTATTTTGAATATTTCTTATCCGATTCTTTTGAAAAATTCTTAAGATGCAGAAATTATCTTTTACTAACCTCGACTGAAGAGATCGTTTTTAAGAATTAATCAGAGTTGGAAATGCTCCTCTTATAGCTTCTCAAATTGATGTAAAATAAATCTCTCTAAGATGCATAACAATAAAGATGTTGGGCCATCTTTAGCTTTTGTAAAAGGCATCGTTCAAAAATGGTTATTTCTTTAAAATTGGATCACAATAAAGAATGAGAAAAATGCATTACATGGAAGTAACAATATTAAACTCTATAATCGGTCATTATTTTCAGCAATTTTTTATATTGCTTAAATTAATTTTCCCTTCATTTCGAGAATGGATGCGGATCAAAGAGGTTGATTTTGAGAAGGGGAAATTAGTTTTCCAACAGAAAATAGCACTGGAATAAAATAAAGTGCATTTAGATTTGTTCTTGTCATGGAAAATTAGAAAGCGGATCATGTATTTTTTTTTTAATTTCTCAACTGAATTCATTACATTATTTGAATATTTGATATTTTTCCATGGAACTGCTTTGATATATAGTCATTTTCGCCCCACAAAGGAAAATTAATCTCCAAACTTTAGCAAAATGCCGTATGTGGCGCGAACAGCAGCAACAGTCTAACGATAGCAAAAGCATCTCAAAAAAAAAAAAATGCCAAACTCTCAAGGATCTAACTGGCTGTTTATCCGAACTTAACCTTTTCGGTTAACAAGTTTCTAAACGAATGTTGACCTTAATATTAGCACACATCAATAGATTTTACTCATTTACCAGAAAAAAAAAATCATAACAGAATATTTTACTCTTAAATATTTCGTTAGATTTTCTTTTAATTAAATTTTCAAAATTCTAATCTACAACGACATTTTATATTTCCGAATGGAAGCTGGCGTCTGACAGTATTATTCTGTATTTCGTAATAAAAATCAGTTTAATATCATCATGGTAACATCAACAATCATTCTGTAATATGGTTCTGTGTTCACATAACTCAGTATAATTGGTTACACCACAGGATTACATGGTATGACCAGAGCATAACCCTGGCACTTGGAGATTTTTTTTAAAAATCAATATTTGTTGATTTAAAACTTTCACTTTGGGCGTTTCCATTAATTTGGTGAAATGTTGGGGTTAAACTCCGGTTCACCCAAATATAGTATTGGCTTTTTGCAATACATTGCTCATTTGCAAAGAAAATGCATTGGATAAGACATAAATCTTATATTCAGTTTCTCGCCTATCATGTCCATATCATGCCTATTGCTCAAAAACGTACCAGAAATTCGCCAGTTTTGATAGATAACAGAATCGGTAACAAATCTCTGGTAGAATTGTAAACATAAAATTATCATGATTATATTTGAGGAGAAATAGGATAGAATAATCCAGCTTTGGGAATATCTTTGATATGCAATCATTTTCGTTAAAAAATTAAATTAGAGCGAAATTGTATTAAAATGGACAATGTGGCGCGAACAACAGCAAAGGCATAACAATAGCAAATGCGCCACTGAAAAATTGCCAACCTTGCAAGGCGCCAAATGAAATTTATTTCTTGGCCTACCTTTGGCACTTCACAATAATTTGAAGATGCGACGTTGAATATTGATGGAACCTCTAATAAAATACTAAGAAATTCATAACTGCGGCATCATTTTTAAATATTAATTTTTTTAAATAATAGATTTAAATTTCAAAAATATTTTATTTTTAAGCTTTTTATTTTTATTATTTCTATTTCAAAACTTACGAAACCATCTTGCATTTTGTAATGTTTCTATATATTATTTATTTTTTATTACTTAATGAACCTCTAATCATGATATACGAAGAATACCTATTTAGTAATATAAAATTATAATCAGTGAAATAACTAATGTGTTTAGGAGCATTAACTGAAACTAACTTAAGAGCATTGATATTTTTTATAAACGTAAATTTAATTTTTGAAATTTTATTGCTTTTACTTTTAAATCAGTTCCAGGATTGCTTTGTTAATATACTACTTCCTAGATTTTTTCTTGGTGCAATTCTATTTTAGCAGTAATCAAAAAAATTTCGCCAAATTATAAAACTACACTCAAGGATTATGTTATTCATTATTAAAAATTTTGAAAAAAGGTGCTTCTTTGTCACTGTTACTACTGAAAATTATTTTTCCTTTTACATTTTGGAATTTATTTCTTTTTTATATCACCTGGAATGATTTATTAAAGTACTTAATTCACTAATAAAAATAAACATCAGAAGGTTTTTACTCGAGATCTGGATGAGACAGCCACACTAATATATTTATGACAAAAGGGCAGAACAAACAAATTTAACTTACTAATTTCTATTGCCATCTGAATTAATCATGGTCAAACTAAGCTACAAGACAAAAATTTGAGCTACACAAATGATAAGGCTTATAATTTTTTTTCCTTCGCCGAGATTATCATACAAACAGACACTTTGACTAGTTTTCTCATTTTATACCCATCAATACGAAAAAGGCATTTTTGGCTTTATATTTGTTTCTTTATAAGTAAGAAAATATGACTCAAGAAGTCTCAGCGTCCGACGGTTCAAATTTGGTATATGGTCCTTAAAACATATTTACAGACTTATATCAAATTTTGAGCAAGGTCTATTCAGAGGAAATCTATCTTACAACTAATATAAGCTAATGCAATAATATCTCAATACACATATTTAACATTTATAGGCATCTGTCTCATTTCGAACTAAATCTTACATGCGGTTGGTCAGTATGTATATTCAGAAGTATGTAAATGCTGTACTTCAAACACGCAATGGCGTGAATATGTCATGCTTGGTGCATTTGTGACTACAAATTTAGTTTTCTGTCAAATTCTTGTTTTAATCAGTTAGGAAAAAAACATGTTTAAAACCCAAGTTAGATTTTAGAAGTATTAATCGCCAAAAAACACGTCAAAGGATTCTTTTAACGATTCAGTAAAAATCCTAGATTCCTAACAAAGGTTAATATTTATTCACCATTCTACTTCAATGCTATGTAAAGCGTTCTCTTGGATAACATTATACAATAAAAATTTTAAAGAATATGCGAGAAAGTTTTAAGGAAACTAATTTCGCTGGTATTTGTAAAATTAAAACAAATTTTTAATTCTGATATCAAGGATTCTAAAAGAAATTCAAGAGACCATTCTGACAATTAAACAAAATTTTACCAAGCAATTTTTAACTAAAGCTGAATTTTACACTAAAAGTGTTATAATTACTTTATGTGAATATATTCTTTTAAAAAATTTTCTGCTACACTTTGATATACAGATATTTGGCGTTTTGTGAGGTTGGCTATTTTCCTGTTTCGCTTTTTCAACCGTTACACTATTGCTATCTTTCGCCCCACATTAGGCCATTTCACTAAAATTTGATGGTAAACTGTTTTTTGGCAAAAATGCCTATATATATATAATATTTTCCACTTTTTCATGCTTCTGAGATCTATGTTTTTGGAAGATAAGATTTAAAAATTTTGTAATCGTCAAAATTGTGAAAGTTCAGAAAAAATGCGAAGAATGGTGTTAAATCATGCAAAACTATTTAAATAATCGAGCAAGGGATAGCAGTTTATGTTGTTGCAAACCGACAGCATTCTTAGTTTAAAATATCACAATCCATTTATACTACTCGGAATTGCATTCTATGATGTTATTTTTAGCAAGACTTTATTTTTTTTTAATTTCGGATTTTTTCAGGTGGTAGATTTTACCTTCTTCCAGAAAATTGATTATCTAAAAATGAAATCAGAGGAAAATTCAATTATGGGAGATTTTTTAACAAATACATAGTGAGTGCGACAAAAATAAAGAACTGCAAATTATGAAATTATATCAAATATATTTATACACTTCACTTTTTCGTTAATCTTACAAATATAAAAAATATTCAGTTGGAAACTTTACAAAATAATAATAAACATTTCGCGATGCATTGAATCTGGATAATAAACTGTTTGATTGTAAACTGGATGATTGGAAGCAAAATTGTAATTCGACTGTTGTTTTTATTTTTATCCCTTATACTTATTCCCAATGTCAAGCTAAAAGCAATAATTATTCTTGGTAAACAAACCAAAAGACGAAAATGAATCTCAAATCATTTTATCAAAATTTTAATATATTTTAAAAGCTAAACTGTCAATTGTGAAGATCAAATAAATAAAAGCAAAAGTATCATGTTTAACATTGAGTTTCACATTTACTATTTATATTCCAAACAAGGGCAAAATTCATTGGGATTTGTTGAAACACTTTTTATCCAAATTTGGAGAAGATTTAAAGTATGCGCAAGATCTTTATAACTTACCTTAATTGAAAAGATTATTGCAAACATTTTAAGATAAAGATATTTTTTTGAATTGGTCAAGTCTCAAAATATTATGTTTGCAACTTCTCAAATGGTGAGGTAAGATGCTTTTAGATAATAAATTTTAAAATTAATGGTTTTTGATATTTTTTAGAATATTGAAGTGCGTTGTTTATTTAGATCTAAATAAAGTATAGAATAATAAAAGAGTTTTGGTGAACAAACTACTGTTTGTTGTAGTTAATTCTTTTTCCAACAATGTTTTCTATTGTTAAAGAATTTCTGGTAATTTTTTTCTCTAATAGAAATTAACATCATGGTTGATTTTTTTAAAATAATTTATAATTTACAATTTTTTTAATAATTTATTCCTTCATTTAAATTATAAATTTTGCTCTGAGTTGGTTGCGGTCTAAAGTTTTTGCAATGGTTGAGAAAGCAGTCAATCCTTCTATTTTGATCAATTGCTTCTTCATCTCTAAATTTAAAAGTTATTATTTAAAAGCTACGGTTTAGTGATAATATCATACTATTGAACATTACCAGTTTATTTAGAGAAACAAGAAAAAATTTAGGAGTCTGATGGCTTTCTGACTTTTAATATCACCCACGGAAAGGATTTGCGCATTAATTAAATTTATTAAAGCCAGTTACATTTCAGGATCAATGAAATGTTTTTTATCTGCATATATATCATATTAATACTAAAAATAATAGGAAAACCCGATTGATTCTTTATTGTTTAAAAAAATTTAAAAGCAATATACGATTTCTTCACAAATAGAATTTTGTAAATTTGTTACTGAATTGCAATATAAGATTTATTTTTGAGGCTTTAATTCATTTTAATATCAAAAAGTTATTCAAAACGTAACTACTGTTTTGTGCAATTCCATTGGTGCTATGATATTTAATATGGCTTAGTAACATAAAAGATAATGCAATTTCATGTCGAAATTACAAAGTTGCATTTTATTTCAAAATTAAACATATTGTTGATTTCTAATTTAGCATTGCTTTTGGAAACATATTTTAATTTTGAATGATTTGCTGATAAAACACTTACACGCTGAATAGGTATATTAAAATAATATACCAAACTTTAATAATGATAGCTTTGATAAGTTCATTTTGTGCCTTGCGAGATTGGCAATTTTTCGTTGACGCTTTTACTACCGTTAATCTCTTGCTGCTGTTCGTGCTATATTCAGCCATTTCACTCGAAGTAGGGAGAAACTATATTTTAGGCAATGAGTTAGGCTATATGTTAAAGTTGTTCCAAATAATTTTAAAGAGAAAATCCTCACACTAAAGAATTTTTCGCTTAAGAATTGTCAATGGTAGTATAGTTTAAGTTGGACTGAAATCTAGAAGAGCGGAATACTAATATTTTTTCAGTTACATACCAACTACTTTTTAAGCAGGCAGTATTAATCTATGTTTTTTGCTTGAAATAATCCGCCAAACCCAAACTCAATGCTAATATTACATAAACAGTCATCTTGATTTTAGTAATGCTCGAAAAATACAAATACTTACAAATTTCAATTCTTTCAAACGATTTGTGTAAACAAAATTTACTATTTTCAAAATTGCAAAACTTTGATGATTATGTTTATAATAAAACTCCTCAAAGTTGTTCCTTTACAAAATTACATTACTGCTATAATCACTGAATGCATCTTTTGAGGAAATTTATGAAGGAATGTATGAAGAATATATGAAAATGTGATCTTTCAAATGATTGATGAATTGTAACTAATAATTGTAATAATTTTATTGATAAAAACTCACTGCTAAAATACACTGCTTACATGAAATTTTTTCCTAAGTTTACATACTTATTTCTTGAGACGCTTTTACGAAAGAATTAATTTTAGGTGACGAATGCGGCTTCAGTTCTTGCGAAAATCATTACTTTTTTTAACTTAATGATTTTTTGATAAGTATTTAATAAAATAACATTGTTGACCTATGTAGAAATTGAATAATCTTTTGAATATTACTTGTTTTTAGACGTGTTCACTTTTTTGTAAAATTTCCTTATTAATTAAAAGAAATCAATTTCAAAGGCGCATTTAGGTTTTTAAAATCCCACATTTGCTTTTTTGTGCCGATGATAAAAGTATTTGTAAGATATGATGAATTTAGTCCATCTATTTAAGTGAAGTAAATGCTCAAACAATACCTTGCCCAGAAAAAAGTTAATACTAATCTGTATCTTACCTATTTTTAAATACATAGTTTTATTAAGTACATTCTTTAGTAATCTGTTATTATTTTTGTGGCAATATTTCTTGAACTTAAAACAATATTTTTCCTTCCTTTTTCAGTTTTAGTTAAAAATTCACATTTTTCGTATTGGAATATTATATTCAAATCAATGAAAGTAAGAAGTAATGACGGTTTATAAACAGAAGTAATAAGAAATATGATAAATAATATTTAACTAGAAGATATCTAACAATTAAAATAGCGAAAGTAGGGAAAATACCAGGTAATTTTTTTTCTCAAATATAGATTCAAAAAATTATTAAAATTTTTGTAAGCTTTTTTTATTTTATAAATGATGTGATATGCATAATAAAGATCAAAATAATAAAAAATTATCAGACAAGAGGCCTACTTTTAGTTTTCAGATCTTTTGTACGCTTTTTACTGAAGAAAAAAGACTTGAAATTTGTTCTGCAAAGAAATATTTTTCTCATCTGAACATTTAT
This sequence comes from Argiope trifasciata, assembly GCA_026543055.1. Lineage (NCBI taxonomy): Eukaryota > Metazoa > Arthropoda > Arachnida > Araneae > Araneidae > Argiope > Argiope trifasciata. Next base: position 4,804,313 of record JAPMOQ010045390.1, read on the forward strand.
TTTCTGCCGTGTCATTTACTTGTAATGACTAGTTGGTAAGGCAAAAGAAGAAAAAAAGAACCTCTTTAATAACAATCTATCATCAAGTCAGTCGAGATATATTGCTATTTAATATCCTTATTTTACCAGTGACGTGGACAAAATATGAACTTAGAAGAACTTTGAAGAATAGTTGCTATACCAGCAATTTCCGTTTAGTAGTTTTTTTTTACTTGGATGTTACTCATTCTTTATCATTACTTAGAGTGGTTCGTTCCTTGAAGCATGGTTAGGAGATAATATGAATAAAGTTTTGCTAACTAGCCTCTTTTTTGACGTCATTTATTTTAAACGTGATATTTTATTTGCATCTACCTTGTTTTATTTCAAACTCTCAATTTGGCAACCATTGAAATTTTAAAAATACATCTCAATTACTCTACTTTTTAGATATTTCAGCCAACATTCAGGTTTCGGGAAGGCACGTCTTCTACGTGGTCTGGGTGTCCAGTTTCGAGTCATGATTCCAGCAAGGTTGTTCTTCACCCTGTGTTCTGTCTTAGAAGTCTTCCCGCTCCATCTGTAAATAGGGGTTGTGCAAGCGAGTGTCATCTTCATACGAGGTAGAAGTCAGACTTCTGTCCAAGGGTGCTCAGGGGCCTTTACCCTCAGAAGCTATTGCTCAAATTCTGCCTAAATCCCTGACCTTAACAAGTGCCATAAGTAACCACTAAGACAAAATAATTGAATTTCTTAGATTGAGTTAAACTCTTACATTCCCATGATTGGAAGCTTCATATTTTGAAAGGATTTGTATTAAATACAATGGATGTATTTTAAAGTCTAATTCTAGTAGACCACTTTTAAAATAATAATTGATAGTATTTTTAATCATTGTTTAGATTCTAGAGCTAACAACAAATGAAAACAAATTCGAGAGCTAACAAAGCTGTAAACAGAAGAGATGAATTATTTATGCATGAGAGAAAAATAAATTAAGCTCATGTAAACACGGATAGAATTTTCCTTAAGATCATCTTATAGCATGGATAAGATTTATTTATGATACACTGAATTTGCGCTACTTAAGAGAAGGCAGAAAAACTATAGTTGGACTCTATAAATATCCTGGTTAATACAGAATAATAAAGAAATGTTTACTTTATCTTCATGTAAAAATGAGATTAAGATAAGATCTCATAATCAGTTCACACAATTTGTCGTAATTGTAATTATTGCATTTTAGTGTGGTACGTTTTTGATTGTTACTTTGAAAAAATGTAACATGCTGGATTTTAAAAATATTTATTTAAGGGGAAAACCTCACTGTAACAAATCTATTTCATAATAAACAATTAAATAGCATATAACAAGAGATAATTATTCCGAAAACTTAAAAATTAAAATTTATATTTAAAATTTCGAACAGGCCTATCTGAGAGTTCGAAATCATTGGCAGTCGACTTAGAAAGCCCTGACATAGTTCGTTTTATTCTATAAAGACATCTGAAGAGAGTTAAAAGAGTAAGAAACCACTGCCAATCGATTTGGAAATTGCAACCTCAAACTTTACAATACAATTTATCCGCCTTCCACCTTTTTTTACACTATAGAAAAGATACATTTTTGTTTTATGACTTTTCGAACAAGAATCATTTAAAAAATTGTATGAAACTTAAACCTTTATGAATGAATTTCTTATGTTTCTTAACAAAATTATGGTCTGAGAGAGTTTATACTAAATCCCGTTCTCTCATTTTCTTCAGTAAAGTTTGCTGGGTCTCCAAAAACTACTCAACAACACGCTTAATTCATGGGGGAAAAACTTATCCTAAATTCAAATGATCACTTTGGTTCTAAAATTCTTCTAAAACATGAGATTTAAAAAACATGACTCATATTTCTAAGCAAGGCTTATTTGATTTCTAAGTATATGTTTCGATGAACTATGCAGCAAGCAATTTATGAATGAGTGCTGTTATGAAATAATAGTTAAAATATAAACAAAACTCACAGTATTGTGAAAAAATGTAAGTTACACTTACTTCTAGAGTAAATTTGATATTAAGTAGTGTCACAGACAAAAACAATTCTTATTATATTTTCACATTCCGTAAATGTTCTGATATTTTCGTTACTTGCTTATTTATTAAATTGTAAATAAACAATAAACATTCATTTGTAATACAGGAATTATCATAACATAATTAGGACATAATATAAGTAGAATTTAATTTTAATATTTAAAATGCAATAAAACAATAATCTTGCAATAATCTTGTTACCCCAGATAAAATTTTAATACATCCATGTATTTCACAATCAAATATAAAGATAAACGCGGATGCTAACTGTTAAAATATGTTTATCTGTTTAAAATTTGAGGCCTTGGTTGCCTGGTAGTAGGGCATCGACTTGTGAGCAGAAGGTTTTAGGTTCAACGCCCGATTCCACCGAAGAATTGTTGTGTAAGGAGGCTTGTTGCATGTCAAATCTGTCTGGTCAAAGATCCAAAAGTGTGGTATTTTATGGAGAGCAGGATGCCGGATCAGGTGTCTTCCTCGTCACATGGCCGGGTTCAAAATTACAATGTCTGCCCCAAAATAACCCTTGTTGCTTTGAAACAGACGTTAATATTACCAAATAAAATTGTTTAAGGCCGTTTGCTCGTTAATATTGCTACTGAAAAATCCTAAACTCCGTTAGCAGAATATAGGATAAAAGACCCAATAATATATAACAATTTACAAGAATACATAAATTCAGAAAATATCCGAAATGTACAGCACTTTTAATAAAAACAACACACTAGAAGAAAATCGCTATTATACAACTCCTCAACAACATTTCCCCATTATCTAAAATCGTTATCAATAAAATTGCGGTTGCTTCCCATATCGTGTAAATTTTACCAGCAAGCACATTTTAAACGAGTGGGCAACTTTTACTTCATTTCATTCACATATTTTCAGATAATCGTCATTACATTTACAAGACCTGGAAAGTGAGAATTTCCACCAAAATATTTAAATTTTTTAAAATGTTTGGTTTTTATAGCTGCATTTAGCATTTTTAAACTTTTTTTCAGGCCTGACATTTTAAATAGATTTTTTATAATGTTTGTTTTTCGAATCATTATTTCATTTGTAAATTCATTAACATGGTATATTCATGAATTTTTATTTTTTACATTTTTTTTATACCTTTTGCTTTTATATCTTAAAATGTGTATTTTTATAGATTTTTTAAATGTTTTTTTACCATCTGTTTGGCGCGGCAAAGCCAAACATGGCTCTTGAGCCGAAAAAAACCCAAACAACTGAACCAATAAAACCATCAATAATTGTTCAGGAAATAAGACTCAATAATTCAGCTCATCTGACAAAAAAAATTAAGAAATCAAAATTTGTCTATATAATTCATATATTTGCTAATTATGTTAACCATGAACTATATTTCCTCACACATACACACATTAATTTTGTAGATTCATCAAAAAACAGTAAAAAAGAATATAAATTTTTGAGAATTTTCTCTTTTTATTAATTCAAAGAAATTAGGACACAATTAACTAAATGAAAGTAAAATCAAGAGAATTTCATTCTATTCTTAGAGTTGAATTGAGTCAGAATCTATTCTTTATTCAGTTCCGACTTGTTATAAGAAGTTTTTCTTCATTCCAGTAGAATAAAGAAAGGTCTGAAAAAAGAAAAAAAAAGTATACTCCATTAGAACTTAATATGGCCTTTATAGATGTAAGGTACTGTATAAAATAAAGATTCAATTATTTGAAAGTAATAAAATATAAATGTACGAATTTAAAAGCGAAAAATCTGTTCACGGTCATTACCAAATATTTGTTCATCATTCAACTGTTTTAACTGCTCAAACTACACTGTTTAAGAAATTATCTCAAATTACAAATTTACCAATAGTAATTTAAAAAATTTCCTTAAAAATATTTAAAAAATATATTTGTATGGTTTTGGTAATAATGTTTTATGCCTACGGATAAAATTACTTTAAGTTGTTTAGAATTAAAATTTAAATTAAATAATTTTTAGATTTTATTATTACTTATTTTCAGTAATAAAACTTATAATGATAACATATTGTTCATAGGTATGAAATTTTGTTATGTCATATCATATAGGTTTTTTTCCAAAGAAATAATTTTTATCCTTACATTCCTATTAATGGCGATATGCCGTTTATTTAAAGCAAAAATTTCTTAACAATTAAATCTAAGATTAGGGCATTTACGAATATGTTATCGCAACTGAAAAAACACGTTTTTCCAAAATCATTCTTATTACTTACTTTTAAAAAAATGTTTTAGTGAGACAAGCGGGTGACCGAGCTCCGCTCGGAGAAAACAGGTATCGAAGCTAACACGAAGATTTAAATTTTCAATTGTGATTTATCAAAACAATACATGCCATAAGAAAATTTGTGAAACCATTGGTGAAAAGATAACCGGTTAAAGTGCACCATTGTAAACTATTCTAAACAAAGTTAGAGTTTGGAAAGGGAACTATTCTATACAAAGGTAAAGTAAAGGTAAAGATTGAAGTTTGTTGAAGATCAATATTTTTGACAAATTTATTTAGAAAAACCAAACATATATACATACATAAGAAACATATTATAAACCTATAACAGGATAAACATAAAACTTTATTAGTTCGCCATATTGGCTATAGATGGCAGCACGTTACCGCTTGAAAATTTAAGTAGCCATTATGGCGAACTAATAAAGTTTGAAAATATCCTATCTGTAACTCCGAACTGCTCCACCGTAGCGCTTCAAAACCGGCGCCAATCGATTCCTCGTATCCAAAAACCCCAGACCCCCAAGTTTACCGGAGTTTATTAATTCTGGGGCGATTTTCGACTTGACAACCATTCCTCGTATTATAGTATTAGATAGATAGATAAGAAACATATTATAAACCTATAACAGCATAAACATAAAACTTTATTAGTTCGCCATATTGGCTATAGATGGCAGCACGTTACCGCTTGAAAATTTAAGTAGCCATTATGGCGAACTAATAAAGTTTGAAAATATCCTATCTGTAACTCCGAACTGCTCGACCGTAGCGCTTCAAAACCGGTGCCAATCGATTCCTCGTGGCCAAAAACCCCAGACCCCCAAGTTTACCGGAGTTTATTAATTCTGGGGCGACTTTCGACTTGATAACTATTCCTCGTATTATAGTATTATATAGAGAGATAAGAAACATATTATAAACTTATAACAGCATAAACATAAAACTTTATTAGTTCGCCATATTGGCTATAGATGGCAGCACGTTACCGCTTGAAAATTTAAGTAGCCATTATGGCGAACTAATAAAGTTTGAAAATATCCTATCTGTAACTCCAAACTGCTCGACCGTAGCGCTTCAAAACCGGCGCCAATCGATTCCTCGTGGCCAAAAACCCCAGACCCCCAAGTTTACCGGAGTTTATTAATTCTGGGGCGATTTTCGTCTTGACAACCATTCCTCGTATTATAGTATTAGATAGATTATGTTAAAACTTCTGAATGTTCTTAAACTTTGTCAAAAGGAAATAAAATAAAACTTTTATCACTAAATGCTCTTTCACCATTTATTTGTGTGGCAAATGATCAACAAAGACCTTTTTTTCATAGAATTCGTTAATTTTTATTTTCCAAAAAATATTTGTTGAATGAAAATATTGCCCTTCCTAATAATACCCAACTTTAAAAAGCAAAATTCAAATTTCTTAAAAGAGTATAAATCATTCCTTGATTTTAAATCAATTTGTATATCGAATAATAGCAATATAGATACTGTTTCTCTAACCGTAAAAAAGTAAGAAATGAGAATAAGTAAGGAATATTTACAAATTGAAAACTGTCTTAGTTTTATCTGATGTCAACTATAGTAGATGATGTTATTTCTGGAATGTAATAGTGCCTTGAAAATTAAGCAACAAGACTTATAGGAAATTAACTAATGCAACTTTTTTCTGAAATTATTAAATGCACGGGGATTGAGGTTTTAATAGTTGGAAGTTAGAAAGATAATAGGATGAATGAAATTAAAAAAAACCTGTACCATTCATCGATAACAGATTTATCTGAAGTTTCTAATTGTTTTAGTTCTTATTTTTAAATTTGATCTTTATTTAAAAGCCACATTATGAGCATTTCTTATTGTTCTCTGTTTCTTTTATTTTTTTAAGAAAAAACACAATTATTTTACTAAATGGCATTTTTTTAAATGTTATTTACGGAAATTTATTACTAACGGTTGCTTAAGACTGTTTGAAGAATATTAGTTTTTTTATGAGTATATGGATGTAGAATGGTTGATTAAAACATAGCTATAGCTTTATATGTTTTACAATTTTTTTATATCCGAATTTTGACAAAAACATAATTTATTTTCTCTGTTAATAATTAATAAAATCATATTCTATTTATTTGTCTTTATCAGTAATAATATATAGACATTAGGGTTCTTCGTATATAACCTTCAAAGAGTGTTAGACAATTTCCACTTAAACAACTCTTGAAATTAATTTCAAATTATAATTAGCAATTAATTCAAAACACATTTCTGATTTAAAATTATACAACTGCAGGAAGATATTTATTATGAAAAATATACACTATAATTCTATCTGCAGCAATTAAATTCTAAAATCAACAGAGTTAACTCAGTGTAAACTAGATAGAGAAAATATATGCATCATCGAAATTACTTATACTATGTACTTATATTAATTCTAAATTGCTAACCCAAAGGAAAATTCACACATGAAAGCAGACAACCATAATTTGCTAATAAATATAAGCATTAATTTCTATTTTCTCCAACCTGCGATTCTATACAAATTTTAGTTGTGTCAAATAATTATTCATATTTGAAGCAGTTTTGTGGATGAAATTTGACTCAAATTCTATAGATGTTTAATCGTATTTTCCTTTTAACTTCAAATCATAAATAGCGGCTATAAGCATTTAGAATGCTTTGGAATCACAGGAATGTCAATATTCTGAAAATTTCTTAAGGTAAAATTTATGTGTTTTTAACATACCCTCCATTTATTCTTTTTAAAACGTATATTTCATCAACAACCAGGAAACTCACATTAATATAAATGAGTTTTAAATTAAAATTCAGTTGCATGAATGTTATAGAAAATTAATCTAAATGTTTTGTAAAACATAAACAATCTAGCATCCTTAAAAATCACTTTCATTTTTGTGTGAATAGAAAAAAATTGTACAATTCTTAACAAAAAATTCGATAATTCAATTATGAATTGATATATAATATGTAAGTATTTATTAATCTTAACTATCAAACTATTTAATAAATGATTTAGAAAAGCCCGAATAATTATCATTAGCTATAGTATAATATTTTTAGGGTGATTGTAACTAAACTTCACCGAATAACAGCATCATACAATGCAAACGGAGAGCGAATTGTAACGAAATTTGGTATAAAAACTATACAGGAGGTGTTTTCGAAAGAAAAAAAAAGTAGTTCTAAAATGTCCACCAAAGGTTGTTTTTTCCGGGAAAAATTTAAATTTAACATAATAAATTATTAAAACGGAATGTAGAAACAATATTAAAAATCCAGAACTAGAATTATGAATAATACAATGTAAAACCGGGAAAAGCTGTCTGTTCTAAGAAAATATGTTGAGATTTGCATGCTTGCTAAGAAGAGGGAACTTTATACAAAATGATTAGAGTAAGAAACATTTGCATTCATTGTCATGTTTAATATCGGTGTTTTCAGCTGTAATAATGACGATACCTTGTTGCGACGTTGAAAACTCCATAACGCTTCATGTGCGAAGCATCAAAACTAATCAGTTACAATCTGTTGTTGAACACATTGGCCATCGATTTGAAATTTGACGGGTGAATGAGAGTGGCAACATGAATCCCCTTTCCCTATATCATTCTGGAACGATTAATAACTGATCTTCTCTTAAAATTCCGTCAGAATCTACTCTTTTTGTTTCAGTAAACATAACTTTTTTTTTTGTTAGACAAAGGACTGTTCTCGTTTCCGTACCTTTACTTAATTTAGTTCGATGACAAGGTGATCAGATATTAGTCAATCAATGTTAATATTATTTCTGTATTCTGTTTTGATTGTTTATTGTATTACAGTTATTTTTCTAGAAAAGCGCCCCTTGACGGACATTTTGTAAAGTTAAGTGGGCGCATCTCGTGTGTAGTTTATACACCAAATTTCGTTGCATATCCATTTATGTTGTATGATGTTGCCTATAGCAGAAGCTTAATTATAACCACGCTGTGAAATAATGCAGAAATATGGAAATAAACCACGTAATTATTAGGAATGTAACAGATATACATGGCGGTATATAATTGAAAAATCCAAGGCTTACGCTGATTAAATGAAACTCCGTTTTAAATTTAAAACGAAGTCAATTTTTCAGAGGAAACGCATTAATAATAAATTATTCATTTCAGTAATCAGTTCGTAATAATGTGACATATTCAGCTCTGAATTTAAGCCAGATGTATAAATAAAAACATCAACAAAATATTTTCTTATATTTGAAGTGCAGTTCAATAAATTTCACGAAAGAGTATTTTTGTAAATGTCCAAACCATAGCAATTCAGACAAGGAAATAGAAAATCTCAGTTTAATGTTTTGTATTTGACAAGAAGCATTCATTCAAAATGGCCCAAGATTGTAGATAATAAATCGAAGATGGCACATGGCAGAATGAAGATGCGGCATAATAATTTATTATTGAAATCGTTATGATGATTATATACGTGAGCTTGAATTCTGTATACATCTGAATGAATTCTGTCTAAACTTCAGTACATGGTTTTCTGCAATAAATATTTATCATATGTTGAAAAGACCAAAAATTGTTGGTTCTGAAAATTTGCTTTAGCATTGAAAATATACAACTTGCAAAATACTTAAATTTCTCTGATGTTAAAATGTTAATTTTTTTAATTAAATAAAAAATCTGAATTTTTGCACTTTTTTGTCCACTTAATTGTTTTACTTAATTAATAAATTAAATAAGTAAAACAATTAAATAGAAAATATTTTCGAGTTTCGAATTCATAAGTAGGACATTTCACGTTTGAAAGACAAAGTAAGCAATAAATTATCTATTCAATTCATCATTTATGTATTCCTATTTTCAATTATGTATTGAAACATCAAATAAATACCAAGGGATATTTTTATAATTTTAAATTCCAATTAAGAATAGAGCTGACTCTTCCTCTCTCTTTCTAATGCGTATTTACTATTCTGATTTAATTGCAATGACGTTCTTCCGTTTTCGATGTAAAATGTAATAATTGTCTCCCATATTTCATTTTATCATTACTTTTCTCTGTATGCATGAATTTTATAGAACAATTAAAACAGATGCAAAACGCATAAAAACTGATCAATATTTATTTAAACAGATTAAGCCTTCGAAAATTAGCCCTTATAATTTCTGAAAAACAGTATATAAAAAGAATGACAACTATACAGTTATTACAAATTTAATTATTGGTGAAAAATTTTATACATGCGATAACAATAACATCTTTGAATGCCATATTTTGAAAATTGTCAGTGGATTAGACAATATACTTCATAATTTAAATAAAATTAATTTTATTTTAAAAAAATTGGTTGCTTATCAAAAATTTGAATTATTTGAAACGCATATATACATATATAAAAAAAGAGAAAAGTTTTAATAAGTATATTTAAAAAATTACAGTACTAAAATAAATTTATTTATTTAATGTTAAAATTTTATATTCTTTGGGATAATTTACATTATTTATAATATATGGTAAATAATAATTTTAAAACTTTCAAAAACAATTTATGATTTAAAATTTTTTTACTATTGATCTTATATACGTAAATGTTTGTCTTATTATCTAGTTCACTTAAAATTGAAATAAAATACGCATTGATATAAAGAAATGAATTGATTAAAGGAAAAAATCTGTATTTTCAGCATTAATTTTCATAAGAAAATAAAATCTTTAAAAAATAATCATTCAGAACAAAACTTAGTTTTCTTAAATATGCATTTAGAGAATTCTTACAAACTTACAAGGATTATGTTAAAATACAAAAACATATCAGTTTTATTTATAAAATATAGAAGTAAAGATCATGTGTGCATTGGTGATGTTATTTAGACCAAACTTTCCTCTTCAAATCCTTTTCAAGGCCTAACTAAATTAAGATAGAGTTGCTCAGTGCTGCTGAGAGGAAAGATATACATTCAGTATATAGATTGAAATGGACGAGCAGTGAGGTGTTTTTATTCGGCAGTAATTTCAAAGAAATGGGCAAATTAGAATAAACTTTCACCTGCTTACAAAGATGGATTTATAAAATTTACAAAGAAGGATATGCTGGTTTTTATACAAATGGAATTACAAAGATTGACCTATTTACAAAAATGGATTTTTCTGAGTCAAATTTCTCTGTTTTTTTGCAATCTACTGTGTTTCTTTACATTTTTTATTTAAGTGAAGATGGAATGGCAATTTGAATTTTGACTAAACATTTCACTGCATTGCAACTTTCCCCCGGTTTCTACTGAAAAATTCATGCAATGATTCGCATACAAAGAAATAATCCATGATTTCTTTATCCTGTTATAAGAAATTCAAGTGCTTCAAAGATAAACAAAAAAATGTGTAGCCTAAAAGAAGGAAATGAAAAATTCTATTCGCTAAATTGTTTTTCTTACTATCCCATCATTTCTTCATCTTTTATTTCATTTTAAAACACTTTATTAATATAAAATGTGTAAGGCTATTAAAATAACAGACTTTAGTATATGCGGTACTTTGAAATTTAAAAATGTTTTATTGTGTAAATCGCGAACTTCAACAATAAGAGACGATTAAAATTAAACCCAACCCAAAGAGCCATCTAATGGCCGAATACCACAACTTTAAACATTTAATTTTAATAAAACCTGATGTTCTTCAGTATTTCCTAAATTTATAAGAATTTTAAGACTTTTTTTCCTTTTTTATAAGTTTTTCAAACTCAAGAAGATTAGTTTTTTTGGATTTTATTGGCACAAGAGCCATGATGTTGACTATGCTGCACCAAACTGTGACCAACTCAAGAGAGAGAATTCAACAGACATGTTGAAACATTTGGTGAATAAGAATGAATACAGCATAAAATATATAATAACTTATAAAGCTGTTCTTCAATTAATATTCTGCTGTTTTTCGAGCACCTAATATTCACAGGATTCATAAAGAAAATTTCACGCAATTATAGCAATAATATTATTAATCACATTTTATTAAATGCAGATTTATACAATAGGGGAAATATCTTAACATACAGGGTGGTCAATAAATAACAAGAAGTGTTTGGAGTTCTGTAGCGTATTATGCACTCGACGAAATGTAACAAAATGTAGAAACCACACTTAATCAAGTACGTGGTTTGGATTTATCAAGAAAAACATATAGTGCCAAAAAACGCTGATAGGGAAATTCCTGACGCTGCGATCGTAAACTTTATTATGTAATTTGCGTATACGGGCACTTTGTGACATAACATCGAAGATAAAAGTTAGATTTGTTGGAATTTACGTCATTCTGCTAGAATTCACCTGTCAGTTATGTTGTTATTACGTGAACACGTATTATTTGACAAATTGTTTCATCTTCGGAATGAAAATGCTGGTGCTGCTCTTCATGAATACGGGTGATCAAAATAGCTGAAGTCCGATGACCATAGCTAACTTACAAAGAATGGTTAAAAGATTTGAAACAACAGAAACTCTAGGTGTGGAACTAGGCGAGGACTTAAAGGTATCAAACAGGAACAAGTTGTAAATGTTGCAACTCCCGTTATGAATCAAGCTAGGTCTTATAAGCCAGTTGCTGCAGTACACATTCAATATCACGATAAACAGATATTCCGTTTTTGGAATACGGAAGGTATCGCATAAGATCATAAAATTTTATCCTTATAAGGTAACACACATTAGCTGAAGTTACCGATCCAAATTAGGAAAATTCTAGCTTTGAAGCAATACTGGTTTACTTGAAAGAAGCTCTATATCTAGGACATGTTCCTGATATTCCTATTTTAAAATATCAAGAAACGATCAAGGTACATACCAAACGCATAAATGCAGATATGCTGCGAGCTACCGTAGAAAATCTCGTACAACGCATGCATTTATGGGAACACAGTTAATGGTCACCTTGTGTCAAATTTATAAGTTTTTATAATAAACATTTTTCATTGGTGCTTGGTCTGTTGCTATTTATTGTTACCATCAGTTTTTATGCATTCTCTATCTACATATTAGGCGCTTGCAGTATCAGGATTATCCGATTCTTGGGGCTATTTTTTTACTTGACATCAAAACCGCATGTTTTAATGTGTGTGGCGACTACATTTTGTTATATTTCGTCTGGTACATAACAAGCTACAGGCTTCCTAATACTTATGCTATTTCTTGATCACTCTCTATATAAATTCGAAAAGTTTGAAACTGTTCTTAAAGGCTTGAACAAGCCAAGTCAAATTTCTATGATAAATCTTGTCTAAAAGTAGAATTTTATTTCTTCTAATTATTATATCTCACAATTTTGGCATATTATTTTGTCATGGAAATTATCTGGGTTTGCGACTTTGTAATGCCCTGCAATCTATAAGTTTTATAATAAACAAAGAACATGGCTGGAGTTATATGGTTGATTCAGAAAAATTATTCAATACAATACTTAAATACAATTATGCCATTTCATTTAGGCTCTGGTCACCTCAGAAATACTTTAAATTCAAAACTGTAAAATTTATTGCTGATAATTCGAAATTTAAGAGAATATTGATTTTCTTATATAAATAATATAGATACTTAAAACATTAGAATGTTCCAAAATTACACTGATACTTCATTCGCTCGGTTTAGAAATAACATACCTTATCTGCCAGAAATGCTAGTTCTTATTTTGATAATCCATCAATTATTAGTCATTTAACGTTTAATTGATTTTTGATATTCTCATCATATAATCACAAATTTAAAAGTATCATTTAAAAAATTATTGAACAAATAAATTGTCCTTCAATTAAATTAATTTTGTAAACGAAAAGCTGTTGGCAAACTCAGGGTACATATACTACATTCTTAGAGAATTTATTGAAAAAAAAAATGTAAATATATGTGAAATATTTTTAGACATTTTTCACAATGAAAATTTTTTGAAAGAATTATTAAAACATCATAAAAAATATTTTGGCATCTTTAGAAATATGCAGTTTCAAACATAATGGATATTTTCACATTATTTGAAGAATAAAATGTTTTAATTACAAATGTTTTTCTATTACAAAGCCTAAATTATTTTTAAAAAGTAGCTAAATTATTTACATCCGTATAAATTTAACTCTATATTGTATTTTTAGTTAAAAAAAATATTTACGTTATTTCTGTCGTGCATAAATTATATATGTACTGGCCTTCAAATGTTAATTGTACAATCTATCTTTTATGTGTCTAATTTCAATTGAATGAGCATGGAAACAAGACATTTGGGGGAAATAACAGTATTTTAATGTATAAAATATAAAAACTTTCTTAAATTCAACACAAAAATGATTTATAAAAAATTCATGATTATAAGTAGAGAACTAATTCAGGCGGAAAACAATACAACACAATTGTATTAAGAAAACAATATGAAAAAAGATTGTGGAAACAATGCACAAATAGCCTCTTATAAGGAATCTGTCCTTTCCCTACCGTAATATATCAACGATGTCGACTTTCCATGCTGAAAATTAAGCTATCGGCGACTTAAACTGAAAGCGAAGTCCATATAGGAATAATTCTTTCTTCAGCTCATCTAGAGACTTTGGAGCATAGTATAAAGCGACGCCTTTCTCTAAAATTAACCTCAAATCTGCACCATCAGGTTAAATCTTGTGAAAGATTGGGCTCTATTCTTTTCCTCCTCTCCATACTATGACCTTCAAAATACTTGAATAAACCGAGTTCTTTGCATTATTACCCATTAAAAAACATTTTACCAATAGCAACGTCATATGGTTGGACTTATGGATAAAAGCCCTCCTCTCGATACATCATACCTTTCAAAATTCATTATTGGAATATATATGCATCAGTGCGACCACTAAGAGAGATTCCTTCCCAAACCCTTTTCCCGTAATTTCTGTAACTTAGTCTTTTTATAATTATGAATTGGTTGTTTTTGGTGCGTTGTTACTTCTGGATCATAGGGTGATCTGAATTATTTTTTCCATGTGAATTGTCTATGGAGAGTGGAGAAGTCTATTCTGAGTAGTCCAGGAAACTTGTTCTGCTATCCGATGAGAACGCATAACGTCTCCACATTGTAGTAGCGCAGAGTCTTATCACTAATTCACAAAATAATTGGTCATTGACTCAGGAAGAGTAGTGTTTATTCCCTTTAAAGCGAAACAGCTAAATATAAGTCTCCAACAAGTGTTGTAACTCACGATAGGCTTGAAACATTTCTTCATGACGTAGAAACGCAATTGAAACTGATCCCATAGTCGTTTGATCACATTATGACGCACATTTGGACATCTAACAGCATTTGTGACAATTACGTTTCTATTCCTCCAAACACCTGCAACTTTTGTAAATAGATCGAATGGTTTGTCCTAGACATTGTTAGACAATCCTGAATATTTTCATTGAATTTGCCAATAACAAAGATCGATATTAGGAAAAAAACTTTCACCCGAAATCATAAAGGATAGACTTTTTGCGCATTTTCTCCTACTTTTAAATAAATACTCAATTCTTGAAAATAAATTACATAAGTTCTTTTTTTAAAGTTCATTAATAGCTTGCATATAAATTGTGAATTTTAATGTTTTGGACCTTTTTTCTTAATGATGAGCTTAGGAAACCATGCTATACCTTAATTTTTAGAGGCCAATATATGTATGAGATAATTTCTGTAATCTCCATTCTAGAAAGAAAAATTATCATTTTTTTCATATTGAATCGGAAATGATTAAATAATTATCTTAATTACTTGTCTCATATTTAATTACTAATTTTCAATTACGAGACACTCACTGATAAGGAAAACATATATATAATGGGGTGATTAAATTAAATCTGCTAAAAGAAAGAGTAAAGTCATGCAATATTAATAAAGCAATATGAATATTTTTCGAATTGAATATTGAATTCTTTCAAAGTATAAATTAACCATTTGATACTTTGTCCTAAATTAGATCGAATCACAAAAACTTCTTTTATGAATATCAGTTAACTATTACCTAAAATCGGTTTTCTGCTGCAGAAAATTACTTTTTTCGCTGTCGCAGAATTCAATAATGACATCATAAAAGAAATTTATATTCATTTTTAGCTAGCATAATCTTGTAATTGTCATCAATAACCCACTTTAATTATTTGCTTTTCACTATCTTTTACGGAAAAGATTAGCTTATTAAAAATCCAAACAATGATCATTTCATGCATCAGATAATAATAATTGCGATAAATACGTGATAATGGCAGGTACTAATATAAATTCAAGGCTGGGAAAATAAATGGTAATTAACCATTTGTTCTTTATTATAGTTTAAGCTTATATTTTATCAACCTCGCATAAGCTTTGAAACATTCTTAATTAGGAAATACTTTTTTTTCTAACATTGTTTCTTGGAAATTATGTATTAAGAAATTATTTTTTTCAGGCAGTTTCTTGTAATGATGCATTAAGAAATCTTTTTTCCCTAATTTAAAAGCTATTTCTGGACCAGATGAAATTAAGTACCAGATTAAGTAAAGATGAAAAAGTAAATTTTAACCTAAGATACTAAGATTTAATGCGACTGCATGTAAAGTGTATGCAATTATAATGTGCAGCATCAGATAATTATTTCTTTGAAAATTTATCATAAAAAATTACAGTTGCGTTTTAATTGTTAAGGATAGAAGAGAATACAAAATAAGGGAAATATCTATTTTGGATGTTAATAAAGTAGGTAAATGAGGTTGTATGCATGTTCTTGTGTCTTTGAGTGCTGGCACTCTACAGACTACAGCGCTAGATCTAGTGCTTCAAATCTGATCTTATATATTTTGGAATATGACATTTCTTTTTCAAGAATTTATTTTTAATTCTGATTATAATCGTGTTTATTTCAAAATTAAGAGATTTCTTTTCTTTTCACGGTATATTGTTTCAAAATATGGAAGAACAACATATTATATCGTCTTAGAATTCAAATAATAATATTTTTATCGATACCAAATTTGTGGAGAACTTTTAATCTTTAATTTATTAAAATTATTTGAAACGTTTTCAACAAAAATGTATTTCATTTTTAAAGTTTTCAAATAATTTTTGTTTGCCACTATTATTTTGTTTGGCTGTTTTGTCATAGTTTATATTTAAAAAATTATATTATTCATATATATTTCTTATAAAATTTAGAATTTTTTAAACGGCTACTTAAAAGTATAACTATTATGCAGTTATTTCTATATAATGTGATGTTAAAAGATATTAAGAGGATCTTGCGCAACTTTTGTGAAAAGAAATACAACAAATAAAAAAAGATACAAAGTCAAACCAAAAATATATAAATCGAAAAAGCAGAACCACATAATTACATCAAAAATTCATACATTAAATGTTGTACATTTATTGTATGCCCATTTGTAATAAATAGATTAAATTATAAAATAGATGTCTTCTTCAGTCCTCTAGTATATTGCGTTTACTAATTAAAATAAATTTGTTGAGATAAAATAACTTTAAAATATTTAAGATATTTGATATTAGATACTGCCGTAAAGATATTTAAAAAAAATTAGAAAATAGCAAATAAAAACTTAAGATTATATTACTAGAAAATAACAAACATAGCAAAATAGTAAGATAAAATGACCAGAAAATAGTAAACAAAAATTCAAAATTAAAACTACAGACTGACTCATAAATAGAATAAAATTTAATAAGTTGTCTGTATTTAATGAGATTAAAGAGTATTAGATTCTCACAAAATAACTCTTTCAAACATATAGCAAATAATGAGAACTGTTTTACATTTTTTAATGAATATTTTGATTCTTGTTTAATTTTTGATTTAAATAGCATCTAGTCCACAACTGGTGACCTCTGTTCGACATTACATTCCATCATAATAAATGAGAATGCTATTTCATATTACATTTGTACAATTAATTAAGAATATTCCTATTTTTAAGCCTATGCACGAAAAATTAAGAAATTAATAAGTAGAATCGGATCAGCTGTTAAAGATGAGAGGCCGTCTCAAGATATATTTACAATATTTTGAGAGAATAGAAATCAAAGTGGAAAGGAGCACATTAAATGATCAGGAACTTTCGCAAGAAGTTGAAACTAAATGATTTAATCTCTTCAGTGTCAAGGTGGAGAAATTCTGAGACTATTTTTCTTTATACAGAAAATGTACAAATAAGTAGATGTTTTAAAAACGAGGTAAGGTTGAGGCAACTAGTGTTAACATCTTCAGAAATCCTTTCTTTCAAGAATGGCAGTAAGTGAAAGGTTTCCTGTGAAAAAAGGTGGTAGCTCAAGTTATTATTTTCAGAAAAAAGGAAAAAAATGGAAAATTTATATCCGAAATTGTGCTAACATTTTCCTTTTGACCAATGTTATTAATTGTTTCTGCATATATATGTCAGTATTTTCACACATAAATATATTTTGCAAATGACCTAGCACATGTTGGAATGCTGAATCTACCTCTTTCTTGAAATCAATCAGATATTTTGTCTACCTTTATGAAAAATATCTATAAATAAAAATGCAGTTTACTATATATTAATATGTAAAATAAACTAACAAAATATATATATAGTTATAACTTGGCTTTTAAAATGAATAAATAAAATATTTCCATTAATCATCTCACTCCCCCTCTGTAACGCCGGGTTCATGTGCTGGGTCATCGAATTGCAGGCCATCCTAGAACTACATATCATTTTGTGAGACGTATTTGCGTGCTGGTTCCATTACATCTTTTATATTTGAGGTTCTTAAGAGGAAGGGTGCGAGAAAAAGATAGCTGAGTCTTATTTAATATTAATGAAGCAATGTTTTGGATGTCGAATCTTCTTACTGTCTTGTTATAGAGTATCCAAAAAATGTCTCAACATATTATGTTTCCTATATTAATTTGAGATTTTTCATAAGTAAAAATTCTATATTTAGTTATAAAGTACTTTTCCCTTTCGCTACCATTAGAAGAAATGCAAGTAGTTTTTAATAAAAAAGCCTTTTAATAGGTCATTGAATAAAACTATTCCTTGAGTAACTTAAAGTAATAACAAACCTTTTACTTGTCTTATCTATGGTACCAGTATACTCAAGCTATAAAAATAATCCACGTTCCTTGTAAATTTTTGAGTAATTCTGAAGGCCTGATCGGTATGGAGAAAAGGCGGTAGCACTAGAAGCTACATTTATATTGCAAAAAAATAAAGAGCAAACAACTCCATTGCTTGAGTAATGCGAGAACTAACGATTGGAACTACATCTTTTGGCACCAAATGAACAAGTTTCTCTTTTAGTACATGATAGTACATGCAACTCTAAATTCATTTAGATAGGATAAACATCCTTTTTGCAACAAACCCATCTATTGGAATTGAAAAGCTATCTTGAATTACAAAAGATAAAAAGTATCATCACAATGATCCCATTCATGTATCTATAATCTTAAGTCATTCGTTTCCCAATGGTATTACTTTATTTCTACATGAATCTAACCCTAGACGAACAACAAACTTTTTGAAAACCTATGCATTTATTTCTTCGTGAAACAACTTAGGTTGCTTTCCTCGAAAACTTCACAAAATAAAACAAAACATTGTTTTGTCTTTGGAAATCGGGAGCACAAATCCCACTTTTGAAAAAACAGAGATAAGAAGTGTTGCTCTCTTGAGGTCGAGGTTTCCTCTAACTGCTTTCTTTGGAAAATGTGTTATTCTATATTTTATATTTGTGCATAGAGTTTGCAGATCTAAGCAATTTTCTGGAGAGCACAGAAACATGAATTTTATATAGCTAGTTAAATAAAACAAAAGGATAGAGATGAAATAACAGAAAATAAAAAAATATATTAAGATCAAAGAAACCTTTTTTATGCATATAATGAAATAAACGATGAAATACGATATATCAGAGTGCAAAAGTATTGAGTGCAAGACATTCCTTTAAATTTACTTAAAGTTCATGAAATCTAATTACCTTCATTGAGGCTATTATAAAACGAATTAAAATTTAAAAAATATTTAGTATGCTAATAATTAAATTAAACCGATTTATTTTTGCTTCTAGTGTTAAATGATTATTAAAGTAAGTGACACTGTCATCTGAAGAGTAAAAATGTGTTGATATAGCCCAAACGTTTGCGAAATTCAATAATCTATATTCTTATTATAAAATTCAGTGTGTGTGTGTGTGGCGGCGCTTTACAAGCCAAACCATTCGACTACAGCTACCAAATTTGGCATGCATACACCTTTAATGCCGGAAATGTGGACCTCGAAGTGATTTTTAAATTTTTTAAATTTATTAAATATTAAGCGAAATTTTAAAGTCTTCCCGCTATAAGTTCTGAAAATATTATAGCATAAAAATGATTTTAACATCAAATTGAAGTTCCAAAAATTATCTTTTTGATGATACCGATGCTTTACGAACATATTTAAATTTCTATTTTTTATGAAATTTTAAAATAAATATTATAACCATAGTTTAAACAATTTATTTCCAATGAAATAAAATTTTATTTGGGCGAACACGTTTTTAATAAAATAATAATATAAAATATTTTCTAAAAAGTTAGTGCAAGGAAAGTTTTCTATGGTTTTTGACAATATATGTATTATTAATCTAATAAAATAGTGCAGTGTAATTTAAGACACACGTGGTTTAATACACATAAGATAATGACTCTAATCAGCACCCATCAGATAATTTGGGGAATACATCTGCTAACAAAATGATCTAAACGAACTAAATAACTATATTTTATATAATTTGAGTCAATAAACGCTCCTTACGAAATTTAAATTTTTGCAAGAGACTTTACACTTTGAATCACATTTAATCAAATATTCTTGAAAACACCGATATTTCAAATAAAAATTGTTAAACTCTTATTTACTAAATAAATCACTAAAACTGACTAATTTATCAAAAATCACTCTCATATAAAAACTGTCGATTTTAAACCACCTCAGCGATTTATCTTAAAGAATCTACTCTAATCTTCTGCCAGTGTTTCTAGAAAGCAATAGACTTATGACTTTGAAAATATTGATTGTTTGAAAATTGATACATAAAAACGTCATAAATGGATCGGATTTGATCGCGCAATGAAAAAACGATCATTTATTTATTTAAAAATTGAAGTGTCAAAAGTATTTTGCAGATTATGATTCCTTAGGACCAAAGGACTATGTAAAGTTTACACTTTTTATGATTAACTAATAATTTTTCATAAGTATATTTATTGACTCAAAAAAATAATAATGAAATTTCGAAATAATAATTGTTTTCCCTATTAAATAAATAAGTAAAATTCTTCCAATATTTTTTAAATACTTAAAATTAAAATATTATTTTAGTGGCTCCAAGATTATAAAATAAAGTTCCTATTTCATCTTCAAAATAATATAGTGGCAATATTAGTTTCAGTGCTAATTAATTTCACTCTGCTTATGGTAATACTGAGTTCTTCAATCTTTACTATTTGGTGCTGGGGAAATTTTGAAATTTGACTTTATATGAAGCATTGTATTTATTCATATAACCTTCTCCAACTGCACTTACCTACTCAAATGAAATGAATTAAATTACGCATTGTATATTGTCTCAGAAGTGGAATACTTCTAAAAGATTTGAAGAATTATATATATACTTATATTCCATACAGAGTTTTCATTAATTACTTCTGTCTATTAATCCTCTGTTGTATTCAAAACTCAATGCATTAAAATTTTTCATGTACTTTTAACGAGAAAATGACTTTTGTATAATATATTTTGTATAATTATAATATTTGTATAATATACGAAATTTTTTTAATCTCTGAGACTTTTTTCACTAAAATGAAAACCATAACTGTATCAAAAAATTTTAAAACCACCAGCACCTAAATATGTATCCTAAGTTATTACTATTTGTTATATGAATATTTGAGGAATTTTTTTAAAGAAACACACTTTCAGGTACTAAGGAAAAGTTTTTTCTGCATTAATAGAATGCATGAAAATAAAACAGATTAATATTTTTAATCACTCAAATATTTTATAGTCTGCTGTTGCAGTTTTCTTTTCGAATTTTAATTTATGCTTCTTGCATCATATCGCGATACAAACTTTTGTGCTTCGTTGTATAGTCTGTTTAAATCAATGTATCAATCAATTTAAATCAATGCAATCAATCAATTTAAATCAATGTAATCAATGCTGAGATAATAATTTGCAAACAAATTGTATTTCAAATAACAAGCGATTGAACTGAAAACTAATAAGTATATTTTCAGTTCGAAAAACATTGTTTTAAAGGATATTAGAACTGTTTTTTAGTTCCGGATACATAGCTTGATACATAAAAATAAAATTAAATAAAAATTATTTCAACTTTATTTGAAAAATTATTTATTACCTCATTTCCCACATGTCGCTGTTTTTATTGAGACCATCTGAGAATCCAGGAAAGATGAATATTATATTTCTTTATTTAAATCAGCGATTGTAATAAAAATTTCTACCGCAATTGTGTACTTTTATTATCGTTTTGGATTTACAATTTTCCAACTTCAGGAGTGGGTACATAACAGGATATAGAACATCTATTGCCCAAAATATATATATTGCATTAAAATATTTCTACATTGCTGGGTCCAGCTAAATTATTAATTAACAAAAAAAAATGTTTTCTGGTTTAAATTTTTTAAGAAACATTTTTACCATTCTTAATGATGATAATTTCTAGTCAATTACATTCTAACCCTTTATTTACTGACGATATTTGAAAGCACCATTTATATCTAGCTTATGACCATTTTTGCTGATGGTATTCTAAAGAACATGGATAATGTAATCTAAATGACATGAAGTTAATCTATACTTATAATAAAGCTCAATGTGTGTGTGTGTGTGTGCGTGTGTGTGTGTGTTGGCGCTCTACAGGCCAGACCGTTGGACCTACAGCTACCAAATTTGGTACATGCATACCTTGGAGGTTCGGAATGTGCACCTCGGAGCCCTTTTTTCGAATTTTCAATTAGAATTTGAATTAATTAAAATTTAAGCGAAATTTCGACGTTTTTCCGTTATAACTTTCGAAAATATTATTGCACAAACATTATTTTTACATCAATTTAAAGATAAAAAAATTAGCTTTCTAACGGCATCAGTGTTTTTAATTTATAACGTAAGCTTCTATTTTTAACGAATTTTAAAGAAATATTTTAACCATGTTTTTATCACGTGACTGGATAAAATAAAAGAATGCCGGAAGTTCAAATAAAAAAAATTGTCATTGCAAAATAAATCTACAGAAATGCAACTGTCAGCACGTGACAGGATAAAATAAAAGAAATATAAAATGTGATATTTTCTTTAAAAAATAAATGCAAATGATTCTATGATCGTTTGCAATATCTGTATCATTAATTCAATACTTTTTTCCCTTTCTCGCTTTCTTTGAAAAAAAAAAACTTATTTCATATTTTGGCAACATCATCGAAAAAAACATTTTTAATATTTTGGAAGCATAACTGATAGTTAAAACTGATTGATTTATAAAATTAAAGAATATTATTAGGAAAAGGTGTTCTTTTAGAACTTTTCGTCCATCATCTTAAAGAAAATATTGTTTTCAGGCTAATCAATGCCCGGAATTACTTCTAGGCTAATGAATATGTGATTTAATTGAAAATTTTAGAACGCATTACTCATGGCGAACCAGCTGGTCGCCAAAGGCGGCTAGTATAAGATAAAACTAGAAATTAAAAAGTATTTAATTAATATTTACATTAATTAAGATATTCCTGTTAATTAATTTTTTTCTTGGGTTCCCTGGGATTATTCTACATAGGAAACCAAACTACTGGTTCCAAAATGAAGCTGGACAATTGATGGCAGCATAGTTCGATAAATAAAGGGTTAAAAATTTCCATCATCACCATGATTCTAAACATGATATAGAGTAATGAAAAAAGAAGACTGAAAAGAAATGTTTTTTATTATAAGATTAAAAGTAAGGGTTTGATATAAAATTATATTTTAATTGAAGGAAATGGAATTTTTTTTAAAAAAAACCTGTTTCAATGTAAATAAAAATTATTTTTTCCTAAAATTTTAGTTTATGTAACAATAATTACTATAACAAATTTGCATAAATTAATTAAATGTAGCAGATTTAAAGTATTATTGTTATTATTCTTTATACAAGTTGAGCTACCTGGAGTTTATTAGAGCTTCTTAAAGGAAAAATTACTCTTCTCTAGAAAAATCTGAACGTTTATCAGAATGAATTTTATAAATTTTTCTCTAGAAGTCTCTAGAAATGTTGATCTAAAGTTTTAAGATGTTCAGCATCCGACAAAATTCTCGTCTTTATTGACACGCTTTCATTAAAGCATGCTTTTGAACATTACAAACAAAGAATGTTAGCACTCCAGTAGTGAATTGCAATAAAACTTATAACGGCACATTCTCAAGAAAAATATTTCAAAAATACTTTTTTTCTTAATTGTTGCAACTGTTCTAAAAAAATCACTCAGTTGATAAAGCCCAGGATTTATTGTATTTCCTACATCCAAATCTTTCTATATTTTGTTTTTTGGTGAGAAGATATTCCTTTCTTTTCACCTTTTTTGCTATTAGACAAAATGTGTTCACCAATTTACAAGTAAAGGATACAGTTTAGGAAATGAAGTATCAGTTAATTTTGTATCTCGTTTCTGTCAGTATCACTTCTTTTCGTTTTGAGATAAGGGATATCCATTTGATAATATTGTTTTACTTGGAGTGCGTTCAGGAATACGATTCAAGAATTAAAAATAAAATAATGCCTGAATAAAAAAACTGATTTTGGTATGCATATTTTTATAGATTGTATTACATCTGTTGCTACTTTTTAATAAATTCCTTATTAATTACATAATTATTTCGAAAATGGGAAGAAACATTCTAGATGTATATTTAGTTAATTATTTGTTAATTAACAGCATTCAGTTGGTGCAGAAAGGCCAAATTGAGATTTAGCACTAAAAAAAATCTAAATACTCTTAAACTCATATTTAAAGGAAATATATTTTCCTCCAATGTATATAAATATTTTATATGCTTTAAAAATTAATGATATTACCCATGTTATTTTGTACATTAATTACAGTATTCATTCGAATAATATGTTAAACGTTATGAGCAATTATTTGTTTTATTTAGTTATATATTTTTAGACATATCTAACAGTATATCAATATAAAACTTTATTGTCTAATATTGATTCATAAATTCTGCATAATATTTTCTTCATTTATTATTAATTTTATTTTATTCTATGTCACAATCTTCAGGTGTCCATCAGTAAAATCTGGAATCAATTTTACTAGGGCAAAAGGTTTCCTAGTTTAGTCTGTCTTAAAGTTAATTAAAATTTTATTTCTATTCTAAAAGAATAGCTCTAAGATGTTATCCTTCAAAACACGGATTTATATCTTAAAAAGTTAAAAGAGCTACCAATTTGGTTATTTTTGCCATGCTACCTTTACTGTAGAGCTCTAACACATACATACACACAAACATCTGACGGACGTATGTTTTTGAATGCTACATTCAAAAAATAAAATTAATTAATTTAGGCTCAGTTTTCAATTGATTCACATTCGTAATTGATTGGTATATCACTGTTATATAACGAATCTCCGATACTTTTTTAATACCTAGGATAATGACGTTTTTAGATAAAGTATTAAATACGAGAATTGTTAGGCACACTTCCTTGGCTCTATGATACTTAAACAAAGTACAGAATAAGAATTGAATTGGCAAAATATGCATGAAAGTATCACTAATATCCATCTAGTTTTATTTGTTTATTAAAAACGAGTACATAAAAAATATTTTTTATCATCTGTAGGAACCACAGAAGGTATGTATTTATGGTTTCTGGTTTATGGTTTCTAACTGGTTTCATTTAAAAGTATGCAAAAGTAACAGTAAAGAAAGCGGATAGAAAATCATAGCTCTTATTGGGGGGGGAGGAGGCACTTCAGACATGAGGATGAGAATTTTCTGGTATGACCGTTGATTCCCGCCATTACAATTGTTATGAGGTTGACTGCCCCCTACCATTGATGAGAGGGTGCAAATGATGATATAACTCCCAAGAAAGGATTGTACCATAGACGGTGATGGCCCTTAAGACACAACTTCAGTTAATGCTGTCCAATCGGTACAGTTATTAAGATGATGGCCGCTGGTGGCGTGGTCTCGGCTTCGGAACGGCAGGGTTGAAGGTTTAAGGTCCGATTCCACTGAAGAACCACCGTGTAAGAGGGTCTGGTGCTCGTTGAATCCGTCTTGGAGAAACGTCCTTCCTCTGCTGTGGTGTAGAAGTTTGGAGAGAGGGTGGCAATTCAGGTGTCGTCCTCGGCATCCAACCATGGTTAAAAATTATTAGGTCCGTCTCAAAAGAGCCCTAGTGCTTCAAAACGTCACATTAAAATAACTAAACTAAACAGGTCATTCAGAACTATTCATGTGCCTCAGAGCGACTCATATTAGTTAGCTTGTGATATTTCATATTGATTTAAGCAGCAGTTGAATAAAATCTAATTTAATATATTTTTAGTAATTTCATTTTCTTACATAGTATTTCATTATGTATGTATGCATTTCATTCTTTGATATTTGATATTCTGTAGAATGTTTAGGGAATTTGCTAATTGTTTAATCATTTGAATACATTGCTGGCTAATAATCAACATTCTATAAACTGCCTAAGTATCATATAGAATACTATTTCCTATACATTGCCAGTAGCATAAAATGAAGACTGCAGCTGGAAAACATAGTAATTTTTAAATTGAAAATTTAACAGCTGAAGTGCAGATTTTGGCAACTTTTGGCATAAAATGCAACATAAACAAACAAACATTTTTCCACATGGCTGGCATAAATTCAAATTTATGCAACTTTTGGCTACATTTTCTAAATCAGTAATAGATTCTTCGTTGTCTTATGCAGGTTCTCATCAAATTAACATTACTTTTTTCATACTCGAGTGAATCGATTCATGGTCCATAATGTTTATTTCTCAGACTGATCCTTCAAGTCTTAACTACATTTAAATACGTGTCAAATTTTTGAAACTTGTTTAGGAAATTATTATATTTTCTATTGCCCAAATTTAATTCTATTATCTGAAAAATGATTTCGAATCAAAATATTATTCAGCACAACCATTCAAAAGGTAAAATCTTTACTTTTTAGGGCCCTTTATTACTTTATTTCTTCCGTTATAAAAGGCTTTTTTTTTAAATATATGTAGAGAAGTTTTTTTCTAATTCCATCGCTTTACGGAAACGCTTTCAAAATTATCATCAAATTGAAAAGGTTAACCATGAGTACTGGTTTAGAGTTCCCGAACTCCTTCCTATGACGATACAAACCATTTCAGTTAGAAACAAAGTGGCGTTATAGGAGAGAACAAAAAAAAATTTTTACAGTTGTAAAAATAAGATAAAGAGGAAAGAGATCAAAAAAGAGGAGCGATCAAAACAGTTAGTGAAGATTTTTTTTCCTATTCTGTTTTTGATTTCTTTTCCAGGGATGAACCTTCCGATTTGTTAATGGCCCAGTTTCATTCGAAAAGTTGTTCTTCATTTCGCTATTAAATTTATCCTTTCTAGGAAGAATTATTTCTACAAAGTGATAGGTTAAAATTCATTCATTTTTTGAAGGAAGAACGTTTCTACAACAGCAGTAAACTAATAGTATGTTTTATATATTATTTGAAAATTATTATTGCAAAAATTGAAATATGTGTTAGAAATATGTATATATATATATATATATATATATATATATATATATAGCATGACGTGCCTTTCCCGGCGATACACAGATGGCACTGCCTTAGTACGAGCGCAAACGCACTATTAAAACCCAGTCACCTGAAGCTCAGACAAGCTTGGCGATTGACGTTCATTTGAAGTCTGCTGAGAGAGGCTGACAATATGATGCTGTTGAACTATCTCTGTTTTACCACTATTCTTCTTTTAATCGTTTAACCTAAATGTTTGTGTACCTGTCCTGTGTCGTTCTTCTATTAAAACATCTATTGCAAAACAGTGCTGTTATTGGACTATAACCTCATCCTACATGGAGCCTCGACCGGCTCTGGACTTTGAAAACCCTAGCACCAAACATGGATCATCTTTTGACAGCAACTGGGTGAGTTATTTGCAAAATATTTCCGTACTTGATGATTGATAAATTGAAGCAACATAAAATGTTTGACGGATTGTTCTTTTAACTCTGATGAAATATAAAATTTGATGATGACTTCCTTTTCCGAGTTTGATGAAGAAAAAATTTGATGTTAAATTTTTAGTATGATGAAATATTGATGAAAACGGAACTGTGAATTCGATGATTAGTTCTACTTGATGTTGATGAATAATTAACTTTGATGTGAGTAATTAACATTTTGATGAATAATTATTACAGATGCATAATTATAACTTGGCGAATCATTGAATTCTTGGTTTTGTTTTAAAGACGAAACAGAGTGTCATCGTTAAAACAATCCTCCATAACTTTCGCTTTCGGCGCAAACGAAACTTTGATGATTAATAATATTCAGAATGTAAACATTCGTATTGAAGTTTTATTTTTTTAATTTTTGAATATTGATGATATTAAGAATTTCTTTGCGGAATTAATATTGAATTGTGTTCTGATATTTGAAGAATGACATTAAGAATTTATTTTCAGAATTAATATTGAACTGTGCTTTTAAATGGGAAGATAACTTTATTCTATTGCAACTGTTTTTGTTTTTAAAGTAAAATAGAATTGCAGTTTTGATATTTTTATTACACTTCGCATTTGATTTATTATTTAAAATTTTGAGTATACATTTTCTGTGTGTATTAATTCTTTCTAATTTCGAATTATGGCTACGTTAAATGATTTTCCAAAAATAGCCCAGTCCCTGAAAACTGTTAGCACTAGCCATATTAAACTATTGCATCGATTAATCTTTAATGAAGAGGGTGATAGACAAAATCGTTTCCGATTAAGGAAATTTTCTGGTTTTCAACCTGATTTCCAGTTTGATGAAACAAAAACAAGGATTCTCAAGGATTTCACTTTTAAAGATTTGATTGCTATCTTAACTTACTTCATTTAGAATTTTCAACTGATGTCGATTCATGTTGCGATACCATTTTGAAATCGCTAAGTGATTTCTCATTTTTGCAAACCGAAACTAGTGACGTAAGCGAAACAGATGACCTTGACACAGAAGCTGCGCTTCGAACTGACGTAACCGATTGCACACATTCGCGAAATGCAAACCTGTCGTTGCAAATTAATACTAATCGTGATACTTTCGTTCCCCCAATTGATTCGGATCAAACTTCTTCTATTGAAATGCAGAAAACAGGTGTAAATTCTTTCCAGGCTTTTAGTCTAAAAGACATTGTAGATTTTATTAAACCCTTTTCATCCAAGGACAGTTACAATGTCGAAACTTTCATTTCTGATGTCGAAGATATTTTCAAGTTACACCAAATAATTAATCCCATTCATCAACTTATTTTTGTTAAGAAGTGTTTGGCAGGTCCTGCTTTGACCTTAATGCGATCCATTCATGGTATTACCACTTGGGAACAAATGAAACAACACTTACTCGATGAATTTTAGGATAAAATAAACAGCATTCAATTACACCAGTTAATGGAATCTCGACGTATGAAATCATCTTAGCTATGAGAGACTTGGCTCATAAAGGCTCTCTCGACGATTCTTCTCTCATTTAATACGTGATTAATGGTATTCCAGATTTGACTGACTACAAAAATATTTTGTACGGATGCAAGTCAATTTCTGAATTTAAGGAAAAATTAAAAATATATGTGTTAGGTTCACATAAAAGACAGCGATGATGAAAGCAAGCATCGCCGAATTTATAATTTTTTTTAAGTAAGTGATTTTTTTTTTTTTTTTTTTTTGTGAATCTGGCATTTTCCATAAAAATTATTATGAAAATTCTACCGTTTGTGATGTTGAAAAAATAAAATGTTCCTTTTCTGATATATTGAATGAAAATATTTTACCTTTTAAAAACTACTTTCTGTTGAGTCTGTGACTCAGAAGTACGTTGGTAAAGTATAAACAGGTAAAGGAATACCATTTATAAAGTGAACTTCCTTAAAAATTGGGCAAAGATTTCGGCAAAATCTTGGTTTGCCTTAACATTTGGCGTCCGCGACAGGATTTTTTGAACTATTTTCTGAATTATTAACATGTTTTTATCAGTGAAGTCCTTCAAAAAAGAAGATTTAGCTTATGTGGATAAAGAAATTGGTGACGAAGTGCCGGCAAAGGCAAAGATCTGCGATCTGAAATCAATAATTTTAAATAGTAATGAGTACAAAAGTGATCCAGATTTTGTTAAAGGACTATTAGAGGATTCTGTGACAGAGAGAAAATTGAAACAAGAAAAAGAACAATATATAGAATTGGAAAAGTTCAAGCTGAAACAACAACAAGAAAAATTGAAAATTAATAGTGAACTAGAATTGGCGAGATTGCAAGCACAAAATCAAGGTGTTTTTTGTCAGGAAATTCCCGAAACTAGTAGTGTAAAGAAAAAAATCACTCTTCCTAAACTTCAATTCCGACAGTTTGGCGATGATTTAAAAGACTGGTTACCCTTTTGGAGTCAGTTTGAACATATTGATAAAGACCAGGACATTGCTCCTGAAAACAAATTTCAGTATTTAATGCAAGCCACTGTCGTTGGTTCAAGAGCAAGGGAAGTTGTGGAAAGTTTTCCGCCAACAGGCGGGAAATTAACCCAAGGATGTTAACAGTTTAAAGACTCGTTTTGGGAGAGAAGACCTTTTGGTGGAAGTCTATGTTAGGGAGATGTTGAAGCTAATCATTTCGGTTCAATCTCATCAAAAATTATCACCAACATTTCTTAATGATAAAATAGAGTCTTATTTGCGAGCTCTTGAAACTCTTGGAGTTACAACAGATAAATGTGCATCGATTCTCTATCCTATGGTTGAATCGTGTTTTGATGAGGAATTTCTAAGATCCTGGAATAGAAGTCCCACATCTCATTCTGCAAACTATGCAAAGGAACGGTTGGAGAATTTAATGTTATTTCTCAAAGGAGAAGTAGAGGGACAGGAAAGAATATCCCTGGCAATGTCCGGTTTTGGTGCTACAAAAGGAGAAGTTAAGATTCCAAGTAAAGAGAAATATATTCAGAAAATTCAAAGAGGCAAAATTCCAACTGCAGCGATGTTACTTGCATCATCCAAATCACCTGAATTTAAGAAGCAAAAATGTATATTTTGTTCCGGTAAGCATGCCAGTTCTGATTGTTTTAATGCTCAAAAACTATCTCTAGAAGAAAAACAGAAGATAGTAAGGGACAAGAACTGCTGCTTTGCATGCCTTCTTCCAGGACATGCAATTAGGAAATGTCAAAAGTTTTTAAAATGCCCTGTTTGTAGTAAAAGGCATGTAATTTTGATGTGTGGTCAACTTGAAGGTCTGAGGAATACAAATCAGAAGAAAGGGGAGGAAGAAAGTTCGTCAGGGAACGATGTGAACTTGTCAAATGTAAACCCAAATCCAAATGTGTTTCTTCAAACTTTCAAAGCCAAGCTTCTCTCTGGTGATAAAGAGAAAACAGTTCGGGTGTTGTGCGATACCGGTTCACAAAAGTCGTACATACTAAAGGGTATTGCAGAAGAAATGAAATATCCCATTAGTCGCCAAGAGATAATAAAACATTCATTGTTTGGTGGAGTTTCTACTAAGGAATGTAAACATAACTGGTATAAAATAAGATTAAAGCAACTAAATGGGAACTACACCTGTAATTTTGAAGTTTTAGATCAAGCTATTATTTGCGAAAATGTACTACCTGTGAGTGAAGGCCCTTGGTTGGAAGACTTGAAACATTTGGATGTTGTCTTAACTGACACAAACGTCTCTTGTGAGTCTATACAAGCCCTCATAGGCGCAGATATTATGGGTAAACTTCTAACAGGCAAAGGAAAGCAATTGACTTCAGGCTTAGTTGCAATCAAAACCCAACTTGGATGGACATTAATGGGAAAAGCTCCACAAGTAAATTCTGAAAGAGTTAACTTAGCTATGTCTGTAACATCATTATTTGTAAAGGAAGCTGAAATTTCTGATCTATGGCAATTAGATGTAATTGGAATCAGAGATCCGATGGAGAAAATATCTAAGCATGAAATAGACCTATAGGCTAAAGAGCATTTTAATGAAATGGTGAAATTTAATCAAGACAACCGTTATGAAGTTTGTTTGCCATGGGCTGATGATAGTTCTCCATTACCGGATAATTTCAATCTCGCCAAGAAAAGGATGGAAGTGACCACTGAAAACTTTTGACTCGCAACTTGTATGACAAATATGAAAAGGTATTTCAGGAATAGTTTGAGGAAGGAATCATTGAAGAAATCCCTTCATATGAAATTTCTTTGTTTGGTTATTATTTACCTCATCGACCTGTAATTAAGGAGAGTAGCAATACAACTCCCATTAGACCAGTGTTTGATGCATCAGCCAAGTTTCAAGGCCATTCTTCTTTAAACCAATGCTTACATTGTGGGCCAAATCTTATTGAACTGATTCCTGATATTTTGGCATGATTTAGGGAGAAGAAATTTGGTATCACTGCAGATATTAAAAAGGCATTTTTGCAAATAAGTGTTTCCAAAGAAGACAGAGATTACTTACGTTTTCTTTGGTGGCAAAACTTAGAAGAAAAGAAATTAAAAGTGTTTCGTCACACAAGAGTTGTTTTTGGAGTTAAAAGTAGTCCTTTTCTACCAGCCTCAGTTATAGAATACCACATTGAAACTTGTAAAGCTTTTGACCCTGAATTTAAGAAGATATTGAAACAAAGTTTCTATGTTGATAATGTTGTAGCTAGTTTGAATAGTCACGAAGATCTAAACAACTTTATTTCCAAATCTACTTATTTGATGTCATTAGGTGGTTTTGAACTAAGAGATTGGGAAAGTACAAGCAGCAAAGCTGAGCATGATTGGGAAACTCCTGTCCTAAGTATAAAATGGAATCGCAAATTGGATTCTCTAAGTGTCAATAGAAGCTGGATGGAAAATTTAAGCCTCGATAAGGTAACGAAGAGAATTATGCTGTCAGCAGCGCATAAAGTTTTTGATCCAATTGGATTCACCACCCCAGTTATGCTTTGCCCGAAGTTAATGTTACAAAAGACCTGGAAAATGTCCATAGGATCGGATGCGGAAATTACAGGCAATCTGCGTAAGGAATTCTTGCAATGGTTTCAAAATCTAAAGATTCTCGAAAAAATTAATATTCCTAGGTGGATAAATGTAACAGCAGAAAATTTAAAGCACAGCACAATTCATACTTTTTGCAATGCAAGCAAAGATGCTTATGCTGCAGTGGTATTTCTGAGATTAGAAGAAGAAACGGTAAAGCTGTCTTTTCTTGCTGCTAAATCAAGGACAGCTCCATTAAGAGGTGGTACAATACCACGTATGCAACTATTGGCTGCCTTGATAGGAGCAAGATTAACAAATTCAGTTGTTGAAGCATTGAATTGGAAAGAAGTAAAATGCTACTATTGGAGCGGTTCGACTACTGTTCTAGGCTGGATACGTAGAGAAGAGAATTGGTCAGTATTTGTTCGAAATAGAGTACGGGAGATAAGAAAATTAACTTCTCCTTTAGAATGGAACCATATAGCTGGTGAATTGAATCCTGCAGACTTGCCATCTAGAGGCTGTACAGCAAAACAACTTTTGTCATCCAGATGGTGGGAGGGCCCACAGTTTTTGCAAAAGCCCCCCGATTTTTGGTTTCATGACGATATTTTATGTGAAGAATTTAATGAGCTTGAGATAGAAAATGAAAAGCTAAAATCTACAAAGTCCTTGGTTAGTTAGTACTGAAAATGTGATTCAAAAAACTAGAATCTTTTCATTCTTCTCTAATTATCACCAAATAGTACGTTTAAAAGGATGGATGTTTCGATTTAAGAATAATTGTCTCATCGCAAAGGAAAAAAGAACGCAAGGAGAGCTCACTTCTTCTGAATTTGAAAGAGCAGAGTTGAAATTGGTGTTGATGATTCAACAAGAATCTTTCGAAGGAGAAGATGACAAAAAATTAAAGAGTTTGGCTATTTTTGTGGATGAAAATAAAGTTTTACGTGTAAAGACACAAATTATTAATAGAAGAGACAAAGAAGACTTCCGAAAACCAATGTTGCTTCCTTCAAACCATGAAGTCGTCTTTAGGCTCATAGAGTGTTACCATAAGAAGAATTCACATTGTGGTCTTCATATTTTGCAAAATATCTTAAGGGAAAAATTTTGGATTCTCAATGGGAGAAAAACAATCCGTTAAGTCATATCCCAGTGTGTAACTTGCAAGAGATTCTTTTCAAAGAGGCTAGAAGTTGATTCCGGTCCATTGCCAGAAAATCGTGTTCGAGATGCTGCCGTTTTCCAAATCACAGGAGTAGATGTGGCTGGACCCTTATTCCTCAGAGAAAATCAGAAAGCCTGGATGCTACTCTTCACCTGCGCTGTTTACAGAGCTGTGCATCTAGAACTCATTACTAGTCTATCTACGGAATCATTTTTAATGGCTTTTCGCAGATTTGTCGCAAGACGCGGAAGATGGTCAACTATATATTGTGACAATGGAACAAATTTCGTTGGTGCTGCCAGTCTGCTCCATGGTTTGGTTTGGAATAAGATTATTAAACATTGCACTGTCAACGCCATCGAGTGGAAATTCAACCCGCTAACACCTTCTTGGTGGGGCTGATTTTGGGAGAGACTGATTAGAATAGTGAAGGACCTCTTAAAAAGGATTTTAGGCCAGGCACAATTACTTTATGAAGAAATGGCCACAATTCTGTGTGACTGTGAAGCATTGATAATTTCCCTACCCCTTACCTATGTGTCTGAAAGCGATAATCTCGTGCCAATATCTCCTTTGTCATTCCTACAAGATATCAAAGAATGGAGTACGGCGGATATTGATGCTATAGATCACAAAAGTTTAAATCGGAGGTTAAAATATCGACAAAATTTACAAAAGTATTTACGCAACCGATTTAGAAACGAGTATCTGGGACTTCTTGTACAAAAACCCAAATGCAAAGACACTCGTAAACTTGCAATTGGAGATATTGTGTTAGTTGGGGCAGACAACTGCAAGAGAATCAACTGGCCACTGGGACGAGTAATAGATATTCTTCCTGGAAAGGATGGGATTGTTCGACTGGTAAAAATACAAACTTCGCATTCAAAATTACTTCGTCCAGTTCAACGTGTGTATCCCTTAGAAATATCAACTGATAATGGCTTTCTACCACACATGAAAATAGATCGCAAGAAAAGTACAGACGACAAGTAGCCATTGTCGGAGTGTAAAGGGAAACTTTCAAGAGCAGGAAGAAAGATAAAAGTTCCAGAGAGACTAAATTTGTAGAAGTCATAATTAGAATTATGTATTTATTATACTTTCTATTGTTAATATTTACACTATTTGTTATGTGATATTGTGTATTCGTCAGAATTGCTATTTTTTTGTTATGAATGTTGATTATTTCATAATCAACAGGTGGGAGGATGTTAGGTTCACATAAAAGACAGCGATGATGAAAGCAAGCATCGCCAAATTTATAATTTTTTTTAAGTAAGTGATTTTTTTTTTTTGTTTTTTGTGAATCTGGCTTCTTCCATAAAAAATTATTATTATGAAAATACTACCATTTGTGATGTTGAAAAAATAAAATGTTCCTTTTCTGATATATGGAATGAAAATATTTTACCTTTTAAAAACTACTTTCTGTTGAGTCTGTGACTCAGAAGTACGTTGGTAAAGTATAAACAGGTAAAGGAATACCATTTATAAAGTGAACTTCCTTAAAAATTGGGCAAAGATTTCGGCGAAATCTTGGTTTGCCTTAACAATATGAGAAACTGTTCAACGCTTCAAAATCTATTCGACATGATAGTGACAGAAAATTTGGTTCCACTTTTGACGCAAATCGTTCTACAAAATTTGATCGAAAACGTTCTCCATCTCTAATTTGTTTCTCCTGTGGTTTGAAAGGTCACAAGAGTTCCATCTGTACGAATAAACCACAAGGCAAGCTTTGTTATGGCTGCAAAAATTTCGGTCATGTTCAAGCTAATTGCCCAAAAAACCATAATTGAAGCAAGCTAAGCTAATTGAATCAAAATCCAACCCTAAAGCTTCTACTTCTCAGAAAACTGTAAGCCACATTTCTATGCAAGAATTTTCCAAAAATCCCATGCTTGTCTCAATTACACTTGCTGGTATTTCACTAACTGCTCTTTGCGACACTTGCTTGCAAGCAACCATTATCAATGAAGAAACATACTTTAAAATTGGTTCCCCATCATTGAACACTTCCCAAACAACTTTTTCAGGAATAGGCCATAATAAACTTCAAAGTATCGGTTCCTTCCAAGATTCGATTACTATTCAAAACATTAACCTTCCTGCAACCATTCATGTTCTCAAAGTGTCTTCTCTTTCTATACTTCCTATTGATGTAATTATTGGCATTGACTTTTTGCAACAAACTCAATTTACTTTTGATAAAGACGGAATTCGTTTTAATAATGATGACGATGATCAATTCCTATTTCATGTTAATGTCATGGATGAATGCCCTTTTGATTTAACTCATGTTATTGCCCCAAATATTAGAAGATAATTGTCTGCTTTGATTACTAGTTATAAACCTAATAAAATTAAAGATACTAAATTAAAGATGAGAATTGTTTTGCAAGATGAAATCCCCGTTTGCCAACGTGCTCGACGACTTTCTTTCCCTGAAAAACAGAAAGTAAATGAACAAATAACCGAATGGTTAGACCAAGGAATCATTAGAAAAAGTTGTTCCGATTTCTGTTCTACACTAGTATTTATGTAAAAGAAAAGATGGTAATTTACGCCTTTGCATCTACTTCCGTAAGCTCAATGCAAAAACGGTTAAAGATAGGTATCCCTTACCCATAATTGAAGATGTACTTGACCAATTGCATACAGGCAAATTTTTCTCAACCATTGATCTAAAAAATGGATTCTTCCATGTGGAAATGGAGGAAGACAGTAAGAAATATACCTCATTTGTAACACACGATTCTCAGTATGAATTTAACAAAGTCCCATTTGGCCTTTGCAACAGCCCAAGTATTTTTCAACGATTTATCAACAATGTATTTCGTGATTTGCTTAGAGAAGGTATTGTTATTATCTATATAGATGACATCATTATTCCCAGTTCTAATGAGCGTGAAGGTATACAGCGCTTAGCCACTGTATTAAAAACAGCATCGGAATACGGATTGGAATTAAATTTGAAAAAATGTAAATTTTTGAAATCTAAAATTGATTTTCTCGGTTACATAATAGAAGGTGGTAAAATCAGTCTTTCTTTAGATAAAACCGCCGCTGTTCAGAATTTCCCACAGCCCAAAAATATGAAATAAGTTCAAAGTTTCCTCAGACTCACGGGCTGCTTCAGAAAATTTATTAAAGATTATGCAATTATAGCCAAACCATTAATCGACTTATTGCGTGTTAATACACCATTCTATTTCGGTCCCGAACAACACTCAGCGTTCGCAAGTTTGAAGAAAAAACTTTCTGAAAATCCTGTATTGCACATTTACAGACAGGGTGTAAAATTAGAATTACACCTTGACGCCAGCAAATTCGGATACGGTGCAATTCTCCTACAACAATCTGGCGATAATAAATTTCATCCCATTCACTACATGAGTAAAAAAACATCCCCCCAAGAAGAAACTTACTCGAGTTATGAACTTGAAGTATTGGTCATTATCGAAGCTCTTAAACAATTTCGAAACTACTTGATAGGCCCTAAGTTTAAAATTGTAACAGACTGTGCAGCATTCCAAAAAACGATGAGCAAAGCACAGCTAACACCCAAAACTGCTCGATGGGCATTGTTTTTAGAAGATTTTAACTACGAAATTGTGCATCACCCTGGTAAACAAATACAGCATGTCGATTGTTTAAGTCGATATCCCATTATGATGATAACCCATGACGACTTAACTTCTAAAATTGTTCACTGTCAAACAGCTGAAACTCCATCAAACTCCTTTTGAAGAACAAACAAATTAACGACTTTATTATGAAGAATAACATACTATACAAAATTGTAAACGATTCTGATCTCTTGGTTGTCCCTCAACAACTGCAAACTGAAGTTGTTAAACATTTCCACTGTAAAGGACATTTCAATATAAATAAAACAGAAAATAGTCTGAAACAAAGTTTTTATTTCCCGCATATGCGTAAATGCGTAGAAGATGTAATATCCAACTGCATTGAATGTATTCTTGTTAACAAAAAGCGAAGCAAAAGTAAAGGATTATTAAATCCTATTCCGAAGGATGACGTCCCTTTCAGTACGTATCACGCCGACTTTTTAGGACCTCTGCCCTCGACTAACAAAAACTACAACCACATTCTTACAATAGTTGATGCCTTCACAAAATTTACTTGGATTTATCCCGTTAAGACCACATCTTCACAAAACGCCATAGAGAAACTTAAACAACAAGAAATAACATTTGGAAATCCGCATCGCATTATAACTGATAAAGGAAGTGCATTCACATCCAAATAATTTTAAAAATATTGCGAAACCGAAAAACTTCAACACTTGACTATTACAACCGGAATTCCTCGAGGTAACAGACAAGTAGAAAAAATTCACGCCACCATTGTTCCAGTTTTAGCCAAACTTTCGATTGACGACCCCACTAAATGGTTTAAATTCGTTCCAGCAGTCCAACAGACTCTTAATTCTACAGTTTCAAGAAGCACACAAACCTTTGAGCCTTTAAGCTTTTTTGGCACCACACCCTTTGAGCTTTTAACCGGTGTGAAACTAAAAATAAAACAAGATTTGCACATCCTTGAGCTTCTCGAACAGGAAAACATCAACTATTTTATTACAGATCTTGAGAAACTCAGAAACGAAGCTAAACAAAACATCCTGAAAATCCAAGAGGAAAATCGACGCACTTACAAGAAGAACCATAAGACTGGTCATCAGTATAAAACAGGTGACTTAGTAGCAATACGACGTACCCAGTCCGGTCCTGGACTGAAACTACGTCCTAAATTTTTTGGACCATACGAAGTATTAAAAGTTAAACCTCATAACCGATATGAAGTCAGAAAAATTGGCCAGCATGATGGACCAAACTCTACTTCCACTGCAGCTGATCATATGAAACTCTGGAGTAGAATAACCTGACACTTCAATCACTGCTTTATTTAGAGACATTTTTTTCCTTTGTGTTTATGTCTACGTTCTTTGTCTGTCTTGTCTTTTTTGTATTTGTAGATTCTTCATTCACATAACCTCCCCGCTGTAGACCGCTGAAATTGTCAGGACGGCCTGTAGCATGACGTGTCTTTCCCGGCTATACACAGATGGCGCTGCTTTAGTACGAGCGCGGACACACTATTAAAGCCCAGTCACTTGAAGCTCAGACAAGCTTGGCGATTGACGTTCAGTTGAAGTGCTGCAGAGAGAGGCTGAGAAAATGATGCTGTTCAACTATCTCTGTTTTACCACTATTCTTCTTTTAATCGTTTAACCTAAATGTTTGTGTACCTGTCCTGTGTCGTTCTTCTATTAAAACATCTATTGCAAAACAGTGCTGTTATTGGACTATAACCTCATCCTATATATATATATATATATATATATAT
>JAPMOQ010045391.1:11447-28730 GCA_026543055.1 Argiope trifasciata
ATCTTATTCATTTACATCTCGTAAAACATTTATCTTATTCATTTACAACTCGTAAAACATTTATATAATTTAAGCACTTTTGATAAACGTATTTTCTCTTCTTCCAGTGGAGAAATAGCACTTCCCTCATTCTTAAGTGGGAAGCCTTCAAGTATTTGACTCCTGTTCTAAGATTAATCCCTTATGAGCCTGTTTTATGATCTCAGAAATTAGAAAACATCAGCTTGTGTTTACAAAAATATTGTTTTCGTAAATATTCGATATAAATTAATATGTTTAAGAATTTATTGGTAAATAATTCATCATTTGGAAATAGCATACACATATAAATAAAAATGAAACTTATTTCCTGCACTTAGGGATGGCTATAGGCATGTAATCTATATAAATAAAAATGAATGTTTGTATATCTCTTATGCGGTGCCATCCCGCTCATCCGATCTCTATGAAACTTTGAATACTCATTTCTTGCACCTATTTGTTTTTGCTGAGAACGGAAAAAAAAAACATTGTCAACCTTAAAGTCTTGAATAATAGAGTTAAAAATCCATCATTTCTAATTAAATAAGTATTTTAATTTTTAAGCGATATTTCCAAAATCATTTCTTTTGCGGCAGCAACGCGTCGGGTACCAGCTAAATATAATATACAGAGAGAAAGATACGGATAGAGAAGCTTGTTTCAAACCA
The DNA here is from genome assembly GCA_026543055.1 of Argiope trifasciata. Lineage (NCBI taxonomy): Eukaryota > Metazoa > Arthropoda > Arachnida > Araneae > Araneidae > Argiope > Argiope trifasciata. The sequence goes on from JAPMOQ010045391.1 coordinate 12,137, forward strand.
GTTATACTGGTTAATGACTTAAATTAAAAAAATTATGTTCTGTCATAACTTGAAATTTGTGATCGTAAATTTCATTTTTACTTTTTTGCTTTTGAAACATGAAATAAAATCTTCTTTTAAAATGCGGTAGTTTAAATGCTTTTTGAAGAGAAGATAATGTGAATAAAAAACTAAATAAATGGTAAAAAGAGTGGAAGAATCATTCAGTGGTTGAGAGTCGTAGAACTATAATAAAAGCAAGTATTTCAGTTGTAAAAAAATCTTATGAAATATTTTGCATTTCCGTTATTGATATGTATATATTTATAAAATATTATCCTTCTACTGAAGTACTTCCTTCCTTCAATTATTAACATTCATTTTTCAATAGTTCAGCTAATTTAAATTCAAAAAATAAAATTTGAAATTTCTCGGTAAATAAACGATTATATTATTGCGATTAATCTGACTGTGAGTCTCACTGGTGGAGCATCTCGTAATTGCTGATGAGAAGAATCTGGCGTAGTGATTGGTCCACTCCACCTTGACGAGTACACAATCGGTGTGGTTCCTTCTATTCAATTTCCATAGGCAAGAATTGTACCGTGGCTGCTGATGGCGCTTCGGACTCAACCACAGTTCCTGCCGATATGGCTGTGGTAACGACTCGGTCATTCAAATTTACCCTAGCGACTTTGGGCTAGTCGTAGAAATTAATCTATATTTTAATCGTCAGTCAATGGAAAATTTATAGAACGGAAATGGTGAGGAACTTCTGAATGAGAGTCTTTGACCAGGCATTGTAGAAGTTTTCGTTTTTAGCTCGTCAAATTTTAATTTTTAGATTCTTTTCTTCAATAGTAAGTTTAATTTTCTTCAGAATAAGCATTTTGGTGTGTGTTTTCTTTTATATCTTATTCATGTTTTTTAATTTGATATTTGTCTAGTAATGGTTTGATTCATGTGGCTTTGCTTTTAATAATTTATTTATTATATAATTATAGTTTCAATACTTTGATATTGATTCCTAAGGAACATCACTTACCTGGGAGTTTTTAAGTCATGAGGTATCTATATTTGGACGAAAGTCAGACAAGAACAAACATTCCTACACAGGAGCAAACATTCCTACACAGGAGCAAAAATTCCTGGTTCAAATCCCTGACTGAGGGAAGACTTTCATCTGGCTTAATTCATCTTTCATTTCCTTTTCATTCTTTTATATTAATTTTTTGCTATATAAACTTACGAATTTAACCAAATTAGAAAAAACAATTGTGTTTCAGATGTAGAAGGAATTCGCGTGCTCTAAAGCAATGTATCTTCCTTATAATAATTTTTGACTCGCGAAATATTTAATTCAGATTCATAAATATTCCTTTAAGTTCATGTTTTGTAATTTTTGACCAAAAATACTCTTCAATGTATGTTTTTAAGATCTTCCACAAAGCAACAATTAAGCAATACTGTCAAGTAGTTTATGCATACAAAACATCAAACAAACAATATTTTGAATTTTTACCCCTCACTCCATAATGGACATCAAACAATACATCAAAACCACGTTTCTGTTCATTTCCATCATTGCAGAGCATATTTTATTTCCCCTAATGATTCGTTTCAAAGTGGATTTAATGTTCAAAGACAAAACAATATGTCTTGTACATTAATGCAGAAAAAAGAGTAAAGGAGAGAGCTTGAGAAAATAGGAATAAAGTGCAACAGACTGCAAGGCTTAATGGAAGAACTGTTAGTTGCGACGTTATTACCAGTTACCGCTGGGCAGAGTTCAAGACAACAGTATGGAAACCATGCATCAGATAATGGATGCGCTACATTCGCTTAGATCCATTCTCTACCTTATAACTGCTTACGCCTTGAAAGCATAGCTCGTTGATGCAGAGAGTTTGGGAGGGGAAGAGGGTGGAGAGAAGAAAGAAAAACAGTTCAATGACTCTGTTAATGTGTTATTGTAACTTATCGTTGTATTAGGAAGAAGTTCTAAGTGAAGTGAGTAAAACAGTTACTGAAGTGAGATGTATGGTGCTATTTCAGAATAAAGAAGAAATAGGATTCCTTTAATAGAAAGTGGAGTTAACATGGATGTGGTACTGAAAGAATCTTGATGAAATTCTTATACTGTCTGAAAACAATGACATATGAATAAAGACAGAAGGGATCGTAATGCTGCTTAAAATTATTTTTATGGGTCTGTATTTTTAATGCATAAGATCATTTGCATAAAATTTGATTATATGAATCAGAATTATTAAAACAAAAGAACATACTTAAAAACCTGTTTCTGAGAATCTGTATTATTAATATACAATTTATTGAAACATGCAGAAAAAATAGCAATTTTATAATTGTCTATGAATGAATGTAATTTATTTACATTGTAATTTTTTTCCTAATATAAAGAGTAATTAAAGATGTATACTTAATTTCACTTTAAATTATTTAAATTAAAAAAAGAATTTAGATAATTAATATTTAAAACTTAACCAAAGAATTTAAGCACATATTATATAGCATATTATCGCTAAGATAAAATTAATGTTTCATATATTTGATTAAAACATGAAGATTTTAAATCTGGTTTACTAATCCTAATATTGTTTATAAAGATTCTACATATTATTACGAGTAATGATATGTAGAATATATTTTTGAAACTGACAATAATTTGAGGTTAAAATTGAAAGTAAAAAAATTAAATGGACTAAATGAAATTAAAAATTTATATTACTCAGTCATTTGGATAAAATATATTATTTAGGTTTTTAAATTTTATTATGATTTTTTTTACTTATTTATGAATAAAAGTACATTCTCTTTTAGAAATAAAGAATTCCATAAGATAATTAAAGAAAATATTGAAAGTTATGTGATGGAGAATATTTTTAATATTTAAAAAAAATTGTACGAGGTTATTACTAATATACATTTTCTAACAAATTGTTTGATTCATAAATGCCACTATACAAATCTCAGTTGGATTTCACCATGTTTCCCCTTGCGAATTTCCCCAAATTAACTTGCTGACATTCTAATTCCATCTCACGGGATTAATTATGTGATAGATTTTGTTTGATTACTTTATATTAAAGGGGATTATTACATAATATTACAGAAATATAACTTTTATCTACCAAAATATTAAAATTTAAACATTGTCTTACATTAAACAATATATGCGAGCTGTATTTTGACATTTTATATCATATTGATATACAAACTTCTGAAAATTAGGCCTGAATCTACGATTAAATTAAATATTACTAATCCCAGAATAATTTTTTTGTAAAATGTATACCAAATCAAACGGTATAAAAGATAAATATTCATAGTTATTTGTGTATAAATACTATCTATAATTATTAAGTATCTAAATTTCTCAATTCGATTTCACTAACAGTCACTCTTTGTTGAAAACATGACTGAAATTATACCTCAAAAATCTTATAGTAGATATTAACCTAATTCTTATATGTAGAAGTATGTGTTTGTAGAAGTCAGCAAATTTTGATTAAAATATTTTTTATATCTTAGTCTATTATCCAATCAGGATCACATATACCAATATGCCCATCAAAATGCCATTTCAGTCAAATCCTCATAACAAGAGATGATACTCTATTTCTCTTGATACTTTGCATCGAAAAGAAAATTAGCGTTAACAAGTATTCGAACAGTCTGCCGTCTATACGATGTAGACAAAAGATTAAATGAGAAAACATAAGAAAACAAGAATTAATCGCAACTGATTTAAGGTTTAATGGAAAGACTGTAGCTGAGACTGTTACTACAAGTTAGCTCTAGACAGCTTAGAAGTTTGTTGAGACAACACGACGTGGGTTGTGCATCATAGACTGGACGAGCCGTTTTTACTGAATCCCATTATACTCCTAGACACATCATGAAAGAATGGTCTGTTGATATAGGGAATGTGGAGATAAAAAGGGCAAGAAGAAAAACAGTTCGTCTGTTTTTGTAATTTATCTTTTTTCCACTAGATAAGAGGCTAAAGTGAAATGTGTAATAGTTACTGGAATGAAATAGACGATTTGATTATTTTAGTAATGAAAGTAAGTTTGCAAGATTTCTTAAAAATATAAGAATAAATTAAATTTAGATCTGAGATTAGGAATTTATTTAAAAAAATAGTTCCAAATTATTTATCACCTTACTCACTCAGATTAAAAAAATATTAAGACAACATAAATTGAACCATAAAACATATTATTCTTACTCTGATGTTTATAGAAACAATATTTTTTATTATTCCATTAATAAATTTAAGATAAATTCTGGTAAATTATTTTGGTAAATACCTAAGTTCTATAGCTTCCTTTTTATTTAAATAAATTAAAATGAAAGAAAAATATGTAATATAAGATTAATCTATTTAAAAATAAATATGCTAAAATTCTTTTAATGATATTAAAAATTTTCTAAATGTAAAATTACTTTTTCTGACCTTTTTGTGATTTTTTTAAAAAAAGAATTTGACATTCGTTTCACTTTTATTGTTTTAACTTTGTAAATAATTTGAAAGCTAATTACACTAAGAATATGCGTCATTCAACAACGTATAATTTAAATTAAATATAACATTCAGAATATTGAATGGTTTGAAAAATACATTCATGAATTCTTCTTTCGTTCTAATCAATAATCCAATATTGCTATGGTGATGTATTTTAAAGCCATGTATGAAATGCTTATTTTTGGCTGAGATTAAAAACTTTTCATGTTATTTTTTTAAATGAATATGCTATTTTCATATAAAGTATTGTATTTATCATTGATGAACGTGATTAGTTGCACTTTTTATAAAACAAAATATTTTATTATCTACATATGCTGTTCGGCAACATCCAGGCAGTTGAAGTTATGCCATTGAACATATCACTGTAGCATTGTTCTAAGGAAGTAAAATGTTCCTCTTACCATACTCCTTATAATCCGACGGAAATAAATACATTTGCAACAAGGTTCTGTTGCTTGAGGTATTAAAACTTTTAGAACTATCGCATTTGTTTACAACTTAAGGACGATCACTAAGAAAAATGCATGGCCATCTTGTCTTTTTTTAAAATTCGTCCTTTTTCTGAATCCAAAGATTAATAATAATAGACAAGAGCTGCAATACAAAATATGTTCCACATGTTTAATTCATGTAAATGAATGCCATTTGTTATAGCTTTTTTTATTGGTAAACTTTCGTCCTGAAATCTTTTATTTAATATATATATCAAGTATTATTTGCATTCCAAGTTTCATCTTTTTTGAATCAATAGAAATCTTTTTCGAGCTCCAAAATAAGAAATGTATTTCTTCCTAATCCTATATATGTAAGTATGAGCACAATGACTGTATTAAAATTAAACTTGCAGCTAAATTTCTTTGTTTAGGAAAGGCTTTCAAATTCCAAAAAATATTTCTTTTTCATACAATAATAAACGAGGATATATATCCTTTTGCAATTATCATAAAATATTTTCTTTCCAAACAATTATTAATTGCAATGATCATTTGATCTCTAATTTCAAAAATATATTTATAAAATTGAACAGAAAACAAAACAGAATTAGTAAAGTTTTTTAATTTTCAAGAAATATAAGTATTATGTAATTGTCTTTATTTTCCCGAAAGAAAATTCATTTTATTTGAGATGCTAGACGTGATAAGCCTTTGAATCAGTAAAGGGGTTTATTTTTTCAATGAAGGGTTTGAAGAAAAAATAGTGACGACAAATTTAGCGAATAAGTAGCTTAGCGCTTATAAATATGATTTCAAAATCAGAATTATTGCAATTCATTTGAAGTTATTTTAGAAAATCAAAGATATTTTAAACTAAAAGCCATTATTGTAGAGAAGTATCTTCTTATAATCTTGTTTAAATTCTAGCATTATATTTGGAAACTATGATTTATCAAAATTTTTTTATTATTTTTAAAAATACCTTCTAATTCTAATACCTGAGATAATACGTGTTTAATAATAATCCACCTCTGTCCATTTATTAAAAAGAATGTTTCAGGAAATTAATCTGGGGAATGAAAATGCATTAGTGGAACTGCCAGACATTTGATCTTGCTGTCTGTATTAAATAAATCTTTTAATTAAAAATTATTTGAAATTTTGACGAGGAACATTCATATTCTGCAAATTTTGCTTATAATGCGACATATGGAATTTGAAATCCAGATAAATTTCGTAGATCATGTATCAGTTTTTCCAAATCATAATCTTTAATCTTAATTCTATTTACAGAATATTTATAAATAATATCCTTATTCAAATAATAATTTTACGAAATAATTGATCTTTAATAGAAACATGTCGACTGAACAAATGTTTTAAGTTTTTGCTTTAATAAAATATAATCGGACATTTTTTTATGTTTGTTAATTTAAATAATATTTCATTTTGTTGTGATCGAATTTCAGATTATTAATTAACTAAAATATAAAGTCTATTCTGAATCGTTTTCTTAAATAAAAAAAGTACATTTCTAATAAATTCAGATTGAATTTTATAATTACACCAATATCAACAATATTCAAATCTAATTATATTGCGATTGATTATTATTTAACTATTTATTACTTTATTATTATATAATTATTGCTTTAACAATTTAATTATATTCACACTTAAATATATCCATCAAATATATCATATCTCACTATTTGAACTATAGATCTAAAGATTTAAATATACAATTGAAGATAGCCAGAAGATTAAACTTAAGATAGCCATGAGATTGAACGTGATTCGATTAAATGTGCTCTGTCTTATCTACTTTTTATTTTTAGTCAATATAAAGTATTTAAAAAAAATTTTAAATTTTATAGTTGGATATTTTGGATTTTAAAATTAAGAATTAATCAAGATTAATAGGGTCTGACTTTTTGCATTTTTACAAAAAGCAAGTTATGACGTTTTTTTATTTGAATTTGATAAATTTAAAAGAGGTATTTCTGCTCAATTTGTTCTACTTGTACCAGAATCATGCCAGCATTATTATAAATTATTTAATTATAATTTAGTATTTTTAATTGCATCTTTAATTTTTTTTTTATTTGTCGGCTTCATATTAATATTATATATTCACAAAAGTTTAAAAATACTGGCATGCTTTAAAATTTGTTTAATGATTACAGTAAATTCGTGCTATTGTTAGACGAAGTCGTATTATCCTAATTTGATCTCTATGAATTAGTTATTAGAGGAAAAAAAGATCTCAACGGATTGTTTTTTTACGATTAGAAAAGGGAATATGATCGAGAATGGATTTAAAAATATATAAAATTTAGAAGTTTTAAATAATTTTTATAGCCAACTATATGGTATCCGACGCAGAAAAATTTATTTTTGGAAATATTTAAAATAACTATCTTGTTTAAATGGGAATGATGGATAGAATATTTTTGTTATTGTCGGAAATGGATACATTCAATTAAATTTAATGATGTATAAAAGAGAAGCACGAGTGCTATTTGTTTTTTGCTTTTACTATTCAAGTACTTTAGGGAATGTACACACATAATCGAATAAGCCTTGGTGCATCAGGGCAAAGATTATTAACGAAAAAATCCTTTTTGCATATTAAATATAATAAATACATTATGCTTATAACCTTCGCGCAGGCGTAAGGAATGAGTTGACCAAGGGTTCTTTTCCGTTATAAGGGCGCAAGATGTCGCCATTGTGAGCCAAACGCGAGTCAAGTATTCAAGCGAAGCGAATGACAGAACAAATGTCGCCAATGTGAGCAAAACGAGAATAAAGTCATCATTTGTATTTATGTCAATTATGCCGTAATTTTCCGTTATTTGGCGACTTTTTGGCAATTTTTTACTTTTTAAGAAAAACGATTATTTGGCTACTTTTTGGTTATTTTTTCGTTTTGCCAGTATAGCGAAAAAGTACCTGACCGAATTTAATGCCAATCGGATGAACAATACTGCAGCGCATAAGATGTAAAAAAAAAATCTTTAAATGTTAATTATGTGGAGCAAAATTAATATATATAATGCATAATTATTTAATATATGGGGCTAAACAATAGTTGTACTTTTAATATAAGGCTTTCTTCTGCATTTTTTAAATAAAAAATAGATGACGTATCGAAATAATAACAAAATATGAGTATCAAGTTACGTCGGTTACAAAAGACAAATATGAAAACATAAAAGTATATATTCAGTGAAACTATTTAAATTTCTATAACTGAAAAAAAAATCAAAAATTCAGAATCTTTAGTGTAGTAACATAATAAGATATATTTATAATCATCTGTATTTTTTGGTTAAGTAAGAGTAAAGTTAATTTACAGTTTAAGGCATATTTTCATATTGCATAATCTTTATTCAGATTTAAAAGAAGATTAATTTTTTCCCTTTTTTTTTTAAACAAATGCTGATGAATTGCATAATAATTTTGAAAAATTGAATTTTGTCTAAGACAATTTTTTATTATTTATCTAATGACAAAAAAGACAAATACGTAGTTAAAAAAAATAAGTAAAATGTATTCATTTTCAGTCTATAATAATATAATTTGATTTTCTAGGTTTTCAAAATGTTTTCGAAACAATTCCCAATATTTTTTTTTAGACTTGAATTTCTTTCAAAATTTTAAAAAGGATATTTTAGTTATAGCATAATGAGCATACAAAAAAAAATTGTAATTAATCTAACATTAAAAATTGACTTGAAATTTTGGAAGTGAACAAGCCTGGTCACATGGAACACTTTTCTCTACATCATCCTGTACATGAATAGCAACGACTCCTCTTATGCATATTTTGTTACTGCTTCTGTAAACTGGACTTTTTCTCTCAAATAACATACTGCTATTTTTTTCTTTGCCTTTATTTTCCTTTCTTAATGTGGTTCATTCAGAAAGAAGTTAGAAACTATTCAGTAAATGTTAATACTGTTTATGTGCTTCATTTTAAGCTTTTATTGTGTTAAATTTAATATTTTTTCTGAAGACTCCCATTGGTGGACATTTTCGAACTTTATTTTTCAAAAATCCGTCAGCACATCTTGTGTATAGTCTATATGCCAAATTTCGTTACAATCAATTCACATTTTTATTTTGTAGGATATTGTTTATAGGGAAAGTTTAATTATAACACCCTGCATTTAACAACATGTTAAACCAAAGGCCCATTATATATCGAATAAATGCATCTGTATAGATTAAAAATTCATTCAGTTGTCTTTTAAATATGTACAGTTTATTTACTTTACATTTAGCGTAAACCTCATAATATGTACTCATAATTAGTTCTAAAAAAAGTGCAACTTGAATAGTTGAATATATTCAAGAATATTGAATATTAAAAAGTAATTCGATATCATTTCTCAGAGGAAAACCAGCATAGTTAGAAACCGCTTTTAATTTCCATTAATTAAAAATTAATATTTACATCTTTAATAATTTTCAATGAATTTGTTTGTTTTAAACATCTAATTTTATTTTGAGCTGAATTAAATGAAAAATGACTGAAGTTTAATGGCTTTTATGAACCACCGAATATTTTTAGTTTAGAAAAATAATTATTAAACTACTTTAATCTCATTTCTCATTTTTTTACGAATTCCTTCTTTTTAATATTTTTTTGGAATATTGAAGCCTTTTAAATCGTTTCATTCTTTTATATTAATTATTTAAAAAATATAATTCAGCTTTTATTAATAAAAATTTCAAAATTTACATGGGTATTATCACTAGTCCATTTTTAATATCTTTATCGAATTCTTGGGTATTTAACTTCATTCACCAATTTTATAACAAAGGACATCACTGAATGCAGTGAATGAGATTTATCTTACTAAAGTAATTTAAGAATGTGTTAATTATTTTATGAATATAAAATGACAAAAGAAAAATTATCAAATGTAAAGTTTAAAGTATTTTTAATTTTTCTCACGATGGAAATAATTAAAGTATTCAAAGACTTCATAATAACATAAATTTAAAGTGTTAATTATTTAATTTTAATTAAAATATTACATCATTTCTAATTTTTACAATTAGTTTGAAAAGCCTATTTTTCAGAAGCACGTCTTTTATTATTTTTAAATAAAATGGAAATTCTTCAGTCTTGAGAATTAATATAATACAATTTAGTCAGCATAGCTTAAAGATAAGATTAAAATAATTATGATCTACGATATAAAAGGATTTTAGGTTACCTAATAGTTTTCTAACCAAAATTATGAAACCAAATTAAACCTCTTTTGTTTTGCTAGAATATTAATACATTTTAATTAAAATTATGTTGATACTTTAAATTTTTTAATGAAACATTCTTTTTAACGTATCATCAGTCTTAATTTTAAGATCAATAACGGGCATTTTATTGTGAGTTACTTTCTAAATTACGGAATAATTGGTTCTTAAAAATATGCCTTTATAAAAAAAATTCTTATCTTTATACCGTTTATGTGAATAAGTTTAATATTGGTTACTGACGCGATTCTACATGGGAATGAAGAAATTTAAATTTACCTGGCTTCTTTAAAATAAATTTTGCATTATGTTATTCAACCCTTAACTTTAGATATGCGGTCTAAGACCACATTTTCTTTGCACTCTAATTAAATTTTCTAATGTCAGTTTATTAAATTTTCTAATGTAATATATTTTGCAGATATTTTACATTATATATAAATATGTTTTAGAAATTTTTCAAAATGAATTATTATTGAAAAAAAAGTTTCATTTGAACATAGATTCTCATATTGCATGTTATAACAATTAATATTCCTGCTAAAAAAATTCTTACTTTTTAAATCATTTTTTTTCCATTATACATATGTATATAGAAAATAATGTAAAGGAAAATTCAGCAACATAAGGGAAAATAAAAAATAAAAGCCAAAATCGTTTCTTTTTTTATCGACATCATTTCTAAGCAAGAACTGGTAAAAATTCATAGCACTGTTTTAGGGAGTATTTTGAACATACTAGTTAAGTACTAGAATAAGTCATCCTATATGGTTTTTCATGGTGCATTACTATATTTTAGAAAATTTTCAAAATGCATACTCAGTAGAAAAAATAATCATATATGAATTTACAAAATATAATCTGTCGAATGGGAGGTTTTATCAAAAAAATCTTCTGTACAGTTATCCTCAATTATCCTCTACTTTTACTTCATTTAAAAGTCCCTTGAACTCTGCTTCATAAGCGGACCGGTTGGATGATATTTTGATGAGAAATTTTAGAGCCGTTTGCTAAGCCTTGTATAATACTGCAACACTAAAAGGCAGGTAGGGTCTCGCAGACATCTCACTAAGAAATAACTGAAATATTTTTAAAGTATCTGTTGAAGTGAATGAAAAAGTGTACTCATCATGAATGTCACGAAACAAGCTACAAATCATCACATTCAATTGTTCTAAAAATAGAATAGACATGACCGAAAGCCATCTTTAGCGATTTGAGTTACAATACTTCACCAGTTAAGGGTTAAATTCACTTGTTTTAATAAAAAAGAGAATATGCAATTTAAAAAAAAACATTTAAAATTTAAAAAATCATTTTTACATAATTTATAATTTTACATTAGCATAAAAATATATTAGTATTTGCTATAAATATGAACCGAAATCCTTAACAAAACGGAAGATAGCTAATATTAAGCAATGAGTATAAGTTTTTTTTTTCTTTCCATACACAAGTGGAATTGCATGTATTGGTGAATCTGAAATATCCTTTAAAGGAAGAATAAAAAATTCTTTCTAGTTTACTGGGGAATTAAAAGTATGGTAATCTATAAAATCCAGTTATGTTTATCCTTTTTAAAGGATATCATTTTTATCTGCCAAATATATTTATTAAATAAAAGATCTTGCTATTGAAATCTTGGAAATATAGCAGATAAAACTTATATGCTCCATTTCAGCTTCTTAACCTTTTATTGCATTTCATATAAACTTCTTTTACATAAGACAGTTTAAATATGCACTCTTACATTTTGTAATATTTCATCTGATTATTTCTGTAGAGGTTCTTTTGAAATATTATTGGCCTGTTCCCAAATTCAATTTGAAAAGAATATTGTCAGATAAACGCTAAGTGATATTTCAATATTTTTTTCGATTTAAAAATTCTAAGCAATTATGTTAGAGAATTTATGGCTTCTCCGCCTTGCCAAAAAAAGCTTTTGAATACTATCTTTAATGAATAATAACATTTATATTATTGCCTTTATTATTATTTTTAATATACTCGAAATACATGCAATTATAATATAAATTTTAAGTATTTAATGTACTTTAAATAAGAAAAAGCATTTATTTTCATAAATCTTTCATGGAAGCCATTAACTATAATATATAATTTTTTTACATGTGGAAAAAATTTCAATTGAGAATACATATTAAAATGTTATAGTGGAGGCATTTTTATTCGTAAGGAAATAAATAACTGGCATGATCTTTATTTTGAAATTATTATCCATTAGGTGACTTAATTATGAAACTGGTAATTTAAGATTATTCTTGTAAAGCAATAGACTTTAGTGAATAAAACTATTTTACTCCCATCAAAATTTTATACTATGTGCATTATTATAAAAAGCAGCTAAGTGATTTTTAAATATTTTTTCCATTTAAAATGTATGAGTAATTAGGTAATTGAAAATTTATGGTTACTTTGTCTTGCTAAAAAAGAAAAAAAAAACGTTTGGACATCCTCCTTATTGAAGAGTATCATTTATATTACTGAATTAATTATCCTTTTAAATACACTCGAAATATTTCATGTCCTTTAAATATGTTAGTAGCCTTTTATTTATTTATTTATTTTCAAAAAATCTTTCATGAAAGTAGCTTATAAAAATAATCCTTAAGTACTTTTTTTCTTGTGAACAAACTTCAATTGAGGATGCATCCTAAAATGTTATAGTAAGGAAATCTTTATTATCATAGCTATAAAATAACAGGAATGATCCTTATTTCGAAGATATCATCAACTAGTTTACTTAATAGCGAAACTGGAAATGAGCGATTATTCTCTATGTAAAGTAGCAAACTTTAGAGAATAAATCTATTTCGATTCAATAAAATTTCTATGCTCTGTATATTATTCAAGTAAGTTGTGTAAAATAATTTTGAAATTTTATATGTATGAATCCGTTTAAAATGATTTTATGATTTTCTTGATTTGAAACATATTTTGTAAAGGTAAAATATTTGAAATGAGTCGTTTTATATTATATAAAAAAATAAATATTTCAAATTTCCTTTAAAGTAATTTTATTTTATCCATATAAATATAGGTGGCTTTCTGTTCATTGTCCTTATATTTCCAGAAAGAAATGCAAAAGTGGATTATCTAGACACAAAAAACTAAAAAAAAAAACTTTTTGTTTTGGAAATTTCAAATTTTTGCAATTCCACATTTATTGATAGATTAGAACGAAGTGTAGTACATGTTGTTTTAACCCCTATAAAGAGTTTCTATACTATTAAAGATACTGTAAGAATCCCCAAGGAAGCTAAAATTGCGTTTGGATTATCCATCATCTAACCACAAAAATGTCTGAACGAATAATGGCACAAATATTTTTAAATAACCTCAAATTTAAAAGATTATCGTATTGATTAGGTGACTTCCTAAATGGTAATTTATCTAATTTTAAATTTCTTTAAACAATAAAACATATTTTATAACGTCTTTTTCTTTTGAATTATTAAGCAGATTTTTAAAAATAATTAATAAATCGTGAGTGTTGATAATATTAAAGTTATTTTCATCATTTTTTTCTTTTTATTTCATTATGAAATTATTTTATGTATGCTTGAGTTGAATTTGTCATGTAATATGAGAATGCTTTAAAATACTACTTTAAAATTTTTGCCACTTTCTCAACTGTTTTCTATATAATGTTTCTTGGTATTTTAATAATTTTCAAACCGTACAATGACACCAGTAATTTTACTGGTGTCTAGCTTGAGTTTATTGAACAGCATATATTTAAACATTTTTAAATACTTTTATATACGCTTTTTTATCTTCCTGTATGTATATTATTCGTTTGAGAATTATATACATTTTGTAATTTCTAGAATTCTATTTTAGTAACAGTTTGTATAAAGGTTATCAATTATTGAGATTATATGTGGATATTTGATATGATTTAATGTTATAATAGTAAAGGTTAGTTTAGGTTTTTCTTAAAAAATCTATCTTTTAATGAATATTCACTTTGTTATTACAAAATTAAACTAACGTTAGTAAATGTTAGAATTTGGCATACAAATTTTAAACATAATTTTTTAAACATTATTTTAAGAATATTTCTTTATTCTTTCTGTATTTTCAAATCGAAAGCAGTTTCAGAGACATGGAGGCAATGACTCCATAAATGACAAAAAGAATCAAAGAATAAGTTGATTATACATAGTTATTCATGATTAGACTTTAACTAGCAAACTGCTGAAAGAACATGAAGGTGCAAAGGAAATGATTGTATTCAAGGACAAAATACCGCATGATAATCAGAGCTAATGAATAAAGCAGAGTCATTTTGACCCCCACTTCCAGTTTTGGGTCAAACTATTTATGGCCTTTCACCTAGAAAGTTGAAGATTCTCTGCGAGTTGGGATGAACAAATGTAGAATGAAAAGATTAACAGCGCCATTTTGGAAAGGAATGCGATAAAAATTTAACAGTTGTCTTGACTTTTTAAGAATTAAGTTTCAGATCTGCTATTGATACTTCGTTTTGACAATGTAAAATTATTTCTATAATTATAGACGGTAACGTAAGGAATTTAATAATAGGTGACTTGCCAAGAAGAATTGAAGGATACATGGTTAGAGAGAAATAAGTTTCTCATTTTGGAACTTAAAATTAATTACTGTTTGTTCAAAAAAGATAAAACTTAAACTACAGATTATATTTATATATAATATGCCAGATATCTCTTCCCGCCGTTACACACCTATCATATTGACGATTTCTGGCCATTGGAAAGTACGTAAAAACTTATAAACATGTTTTGGTTATTACTGACGCATTTATTAAGTTTGTATGGATTTATCCTACAAAAAGCACAACATCAGCTGAGGTTATAGCAAAGTTGGCAACTCAAAAGGCTGTGCTTGGAAGCCCTTCACAAATCTCCGATAGATAACATCATTTAATCGCAACTGGCCTGTAAGTTGCAAACGGAAAGATTGAAAGGATACACCAGACAATCATATCGATTCTTTCAAAATTATACCTGGAACATTCTAACAAACGGTATAAGTTCACAAGTGAATTACTGCAAACGAAAAATTCCACCTATCAACGGAGTATCAACACCACACCTTTCGAATTGCGTTTTGGTATCAAGATGAATCCTAGGGGCTTAGACAAGATCAAAGAAATGGTCGAAGCTGAATTTTAGGTTAATTTTGAAACTCAAAGAGAAAAACTGAGAAAGCATGCGAAGCTGCAAAGTTTTAAGATTCAAGAAGAAAATCGAACGACATAAAATCTACGAAAACGAAAACAAAAACCTTGCAGAGTTGGAGATCTTGTTGCCATTATAAGAACTCAGTTTGGATCACTCCTGAAACTTAAGCTGAAGTATATAGAACCCTACAGTATCACTAGAGCAAAAGGAGGAAATGCCTGAGACGTTATTGAAGAAGTAAACCACGAAAGACTCATCTTTACGACAACATGTGCTGAATACTTCAAACACGATGCCAGATCTCTAATATGATGAACTTTTCGCTTTTTTTAGACCTTTGTAAGTTTTGTTTCCTACTGTGTTCCTTTCTCTTTTTTTTGTTTGCATTGCAATGTCGTCTTGAGGACCAGTCGATACCAGGAGGGTTGAGATTGTAATGGCAGGTTTATCACTTCCCGCCATTGAGTGATGCCTGTGACCTCACTACCAACCACTAAGAAAGCTCTCTAATGGAGAAAGCGTACGCAAAGTTCAGTTCATGCCTGGACGAGGCAAGATTATAACGACGTACTAAAATAATCGAAGATGTACGTGAAAAGACGAAGACGAAATTGCGACGTATTTTTAAAAGACGAACTTGATTATCTGTTCCATCCTGTAAATTAATCATCATAATTTGATCATCATTAACCTTTTATTGTCATTCATTAAATTCTAAAGTATCATCTGAACATTATTACTTGGCTATATATATATTATGAAGTTCACCAATTTAGGAGGTTATAACATATTTCGCGTTATAGTTTCTGTCTATGATCATTTGTTTAGATTAAAAAAAGGATGAATTTTAAAAAAGACGCAAGGGCGAGTAATTATTTCTATATACATATTTCTTAAGTTGTAAGTATAAGCGATAGTAATAAAACTGTTAAAACCTAAAACAGAATCTTATTGCAATGGTATTCATTTACTTCTGACAATAAGGATAGTGAAAAGTATAGTATCCCTGTAATTTATGCAAGATAATACAGAAATCTATTCATAATTTTTTTAAACTTTCATTTTTAATTTTCCAAAATGTCAAACGAAGTTTGAGTGCTCGGCGAATTTTGAGATAAAAAAAGACCGTAACCATTTTCTAAATATTGAGTAATCTGATAGTTGTGACTGTAATC
>JAPMOQ010045404.1:0-28613 GCA_026543055.1 Argiope trifasciata
GTAATGAAATTTTAGGAATACATTTTTCTAGGTAACATATTTAATTGTTTAAAGTTTCAACATCACAGATAGTGCCATTGGCGAGAAGAGCCATTTCAAATGTGAAATGTCGGTACATTAGTAACCGGTGTAACCGCCAGAATTTTGAATGCAAGCATGCAAACGTGCATGCATTGTGTCGTACAGGTGTCGGATATCAGTTTGTGGGATGGAGTTCTATGCCTGTTGCACTTGGGCGGGCAATGCAGGGACTGTTAATGCTGGTTGTGGATGACGCTCGAGTTGTCGTCTAATGATGTCCCATACGTGCTAGATTGGAGAAAGATATGGTGATCTAGCAAGCCAAGGCAACATGTCGACACTCTGTAGAAAATGTTGGGTTACAACAGCGGTATGAGGGCGAGTGTTATCCTGTTGGAAAACACCCTCTTGAATGCTGTTCATGAATGGCAGCACAACAAGTTCTATCACTAGACTGACGTACAAATTTGCAGTCCTTGTGCGTGGGATAACCACGAGAGTGCTCCTGCTGTCATACGAAATTGCTCCCCAAACCATAACTCCAGGAGTAGGCTCTGTGTGTCTAGGCCGCAGACAGGTCACTAGCAGGCGTTCACCTGACCTCCTTCTAACCAACAAACGGCTATCACTGCGACCAAGGCAGAACCGGCTTTCATCAGAAAACACAACAGATCTCCACTCCGTCCTCCACTGAGCTCTAGCTTGACACCACTTACGTCGCAAACGGCAGTGGTTTGGAGTCAGTGGAATGCAATGTACAGGGCGTCTGGCTCGGAGCTGTCCTTGAAGTAACCGATTTGTAACAGTTCGTTGTGTCACTGTGGGGCCAACTGCAGCTCGAATTTCAGCTGCAGACGCAGTACGATTAGCCACAGCCATACGCCGAATACAACAGTCTTCCCTCTCATTAGTACCACGTGGCCGCCCGGAACCTGGTCTTCTTGAGGCAGTACCTTCCCTTGACCACTGCCGCCAATACTCATGCACAGTGAATACATTCCTGCCAAGTCTTTCAGCAATATCGCGGAAAGAAAACCCACTTTCTCGTAGCCCTACAACACGACCTCGTTCAAACTCAGTGAGCTGTTGATAATGGCTTCTTCATCTTCTCAGAGGCATCCTTGACTAACATTAACCCACTACGTCAAATCTCAACTGTAAATAACGATCACGAACCTTACAACGCTTATTTAAAGCAAACCTCATTTGCATGTTCATCGTGTCGCTACTGTCACACTTATGCGCGTAGCTCGAAATCTGAATCGACGTCATCTTTCAGATGTATAAACACGCCTACCAAATTTCGTTTATCTAGCATAGCTCCTACCTAGTTTTGGGATTTTTTTTCCATCAGTGTATTTATATATTTCAGTAACAAAATAAAAGCTATTGGACCAAAAGTCCATAAGAGAAAAGTACACTATACCACAATATAAACACGCGTATATATTTACGATTAAAATTTTTAAATCTGCTTGATTTAAAAAAGTGCAAGTCCTAAAATTTAAAAAGATTTTCTCCAGTATACACATACAATTTTTTAATATTGAAGAAGCAAAAGTTAAACATTGAAAAAGTAAACCAAGAAAATAATTTTAAAAAATCAGTGATTCCACACACGGGAGTGCAGGGTAGTGAGTAATCTGATGACACATTTTCAATTTTAGGGCGAATCTTTTTTTCACAAAATGGAATACTTATAATTTTTATCATAAATGTTACTGCAATTTTTGAAGATGACTTCACAAAACTTTTGATTAAGTTTTAATTACTGTATAAAGTTCATTTTTTCTAATTGGACTTATTTTTTTCTGCAATGTCATTATTTCACCGCAAAAGATTAGGTAATCTGTCACAATAACTTCAGCACAGTCATTTTACATGCTACCTTCCTATGAATACGAGACACCGTATTGAATTTAAGGACATTCGAATTCCCGTATGTATACTTTTCTTTTTGAAGCATCATTGGCTTATCTGGGAATGAGCTTCGTAATTTTAAATCTTGGTCAAACGGCCAGAAACAGCAAAAGACATCACTTCAAATGTTAAGGTGTGTATGTCTTTTCCGTCTCATTCTGTGTATAATCTTGTATATATACATTAAATCTTCCTACTTATACTTATTTTACTTATATACTTACTACTTCCTTTTCATTATTTTATTCTGTAAAAATATTTTCCAAGTATTCTCCAAAGCGTATGAGTTGAAAGTTAAATGTGTTTGATATTTTAATGTATTGTCCCCAAATAATTATTATACTTTCGTTATTTTTGAATGAAAAACCCGTGATTTTTAAAGCTCAATATTTAAAGTATAATTTCTTTGGAATACGAAGAATCGCCGTTTGAACAAAATGCTTGCAATATTGAAATTCTTCAAATACGTTTTAATTCGGTTTGTATCTTTTCTGCATCAGTAGTTTTCATTAAAATAAAGTTTTCTTTTTCATTTCCATTGATATTGACCGAATCTAATATTATTATTCTGTTTAAAATATTTTCTGGCAAGAAAATAAGAGCAGAAAATAACTGCTTCAATCTTTCAAACACACGATATCATTCGGAGTTGATGTAAATCCTTAATGACGAATGCTCGCTCTTTT
This sequence comes from Argiope trifasciata, assembly GCA_026543055.1. Taxonomy (NCBI): domain Eukaryota; kingdom Metazoa; phylum Arthropoda; class Arachnida; order Araneae; family Araneidae; genus Argiope; species Argiope trifasciata. Next base: position 2,628 of record JAPMOQ010045404.1, read on the forward strand.
GAAATATTTGACTACTTAGTGTTAAATATACGATTTCAAGCACTCAATAGCATGAGTTATTCATATTTTCAGTCTTTTGATTAATTTAATCTACTTCCAATTTGAGCTATTGACTGACATTAGTCGTCCTTATTCTGTTTAATCTGAAGTTCCTCTTGATGAACCTTATTGAAGTTTAACTTTAAAAAGTATTCGAAATTCAACATATTTCCCACTGGTTTAATTTTGATATGACATGAATTCGAATTATAGTGAAAGAAGCTTGCAATTATAGAAATGATCGATCTAACTACCAGGACAAAAGAAATATTTGAAACCCATTGTATTTCTCATACAGAGAAAATAAAATCATGGTGTTCAAACTGAACGTAAAACATTATTCTCTTAAAAGAATCATTATTAATAACTGTTTGAAATTCAATATGATTCGTGGAGACATAAAGTTTATTTGACATCAAAATATTATATGAAACAAATTAATGTTAAATGACAGATATATATATCATTTGACTCTGATATTACTTGGATGATATCACATTCAGGGATGAATTTTACTTTCTTAACTTTTGTTTATAAAGCAAATGAATAAAGAAAAACTGTCGTGTCATAAATTGATCCGAATAAATTAATCAGATTTAATTCTTAAAATTAATTGAATAAATTAATCAATTTAAAAATTTATTAAAAATGCTCAACAAGTGATTGGATGTGAAATCATACGTTCGTCAGAGAGCCTGAAATATAGTGTTAGTTCAATTATTTTAAAATTATATCCTCAAAAAACCACAATAAAAAAAAAATTTCGTCTCATGATTTAAAAACAGAAGTAATTAATTATTCATTATAACTTAATTATTATCCAGAGGGGTTAAATCACTATATTATCATACGAAAATTGATTTTTTTTTACTTTCAGCACAATTTTACTAATAAGATGGTATTAGTGACTTTTTTCTAATTGTTTTTTCTTTAGCATTCAACTTTATTTCAGAAACGTATTTACTTCTTATCACTTATTAGAATGCGATGTACAGTTAATATTTAGTTGTAAGTTATTATTTTATTTCAATTTAAAAGGCCATCAAATCACTAGTTTATTTTTTTATAATAGTTTACTTAAAATAGTTTATTTAAATTTTAATCGTTTAACAAAATATGAAAATTTTGGAGAAAACATTTGGGAATTCGAAATGATTTTTTGAAGCAAAAACGTTTTAATTTTGCATTATTGTGCTTTTTTTTTACTATTTTTATGTAATTTTTCGGAACATTTAACCACATGTAAATCAATTTCAATACATTTTCGTGAAACTCGAAAATTGTATCTTACTAAATACAAATTAAACGAAAGAGTTTCATTTTTTATACCAGGTTTTTAGAAAATGCATTAATTGCTTTCATTTAAACCGTTATTCACCATTTGAATAATGAGATTATTCAATGGCGCTAGCGAAAAAAAAATGAATTTCCAAATAAATACTGGTAGTAAAGCTCGTTTTTCATATGAATGTATTTTCTAGTGAATGTCTATAAATGAAATACATTTTTGGGATTATTTCAAAACCGGGGAAATTCAATATATTTTTATGTTGGGTCTTTTAGCAAACAGAAAACATAAGCATAAAATATTTTGTGAGCAAGAATGGGTACTCTTTGTATAACAAACAGAAAACAACCATCCTTTATAAAATACTTACTTTTGACAAGGTAGTAAAAGTAAAGACCGTAACTTACTTAAACATCTAAAGCCATCTTATTTCTTTTGCTCCAATGCAGAGCAGAAAAACTTGTCTTTTTATATTTTTCTTACATATTCCATTTTGAGTTATCTTTAGATTTACTGGAAAGCAATTTCAAGGCCTTTGAAGCGTTACGTGGATAAGCTTTTTCAAATACGCAGAAAAGAGACAAACAAACTGTTCTGATCTAAGGAAGGTGTTACCGAGACAGGTGGTATTTTATCACAAATCTTTTAATCCATGTCTCAGTTAAGGATCAACTTGCTTCCCAAGTTTTTGATATTTCATACAAAACTAGTAGTTTTTGATAGTAATGCCAAACTCTTATTTAAACCTATGATCAAATTAATATTAATCTTATTTATTTAAGATATATACTCAAGGAAAGTGTTTAAGGCATAATATATAGCTCTCAAATAAAAAATAAATTATAGGTTATATGTTTAAGTTTTATAAAGATAACTTTAAAAAGCTGTGTTTGCTTAAAATGATTATACGGGACTGAATTATCCCTTTCCATTATCGCAATTTACTTCAAGGCATTATTGTTTTCAGTTTTACGGATTTCTGACGAATTTTTTTAAAAAAATAGTAGTTATTTTCATATAATATATCAAAGGAGATATCAAAAACTTTATGTGAATCATAATTTTACCCAAGCAATAGTTTAATATATCTTATTTTTCAAATCTTGCAAAGATAAAACTTGCAACATGTTTGAATAATCCATGTATTTCATCCTTTAGCAAACAAAACTTTCTTCAAGGTTATTAGAAAATTAAAAATTTGCTTACTAGGCGCTTGCAAATTTACATCATTAAAAATATTTTGAAAAGGGCAAGTGAAATAAATTCATGTCCATTGCCAAGTTTTTAAAGAAGAAATAATAAGATTTAATGAAAGTTTGCAGACTACAATTGCTATAAATGCGATTAAATTCTGTAAACTTTTGATTGGGTTCTATACGCATTTTGTTGATATTAGTATATCCTGAACATCAGCTCATAGACATGCTATGTTTCTTTTCTAACTGAGCTATATTTACAAATTTCAAAATATATATTACGAATTTCCTTTTGAAAATTGATTATATCAAATCAAAATTTAATTAAATGAAACATTTTTATAGCAAATAAATTCTACAAAATTGTAATGAATGCTTGATATTACTTCAATGCACAATCACTTTTATAGTAAGAATTTTAAGGATGAATCTAATTGATTTTAAATGAATGCCCGTAAGTGTCCCAGGCTTTGGTGATCAATGGTGATAAAAATGAGGGATCAAAAATATTCTAGAATTTCAGTAAAGGAGCGAAGGATATCATGTAAAGGAGCGAAGATGTGACATCTCTGGAAACTTCTTTGCCCTGTACCGGAAAATATTATAAATCGAGTATTAGTTGAGTTGAACTAAAATGAATGTCGTTTTGCGCAAGCATTCTCTCAGTTTTGCTACTGCATATTTCAGTTTTCGTGTAAAATACGACATTTTTTATTTATTATTCAATTTTTATGTCTTATTTTTGTTATCCCTATTCACTGGATTTTGCAAATTTTTTAACATAATTAAAATTTTATATTTTCATCTAAAACATACAGGTGTTATTATTTTATACTACACTTTCCTTATATTTTTGTTAGTATTTTCTACAATATACTATTATTTAAAGATAGTGAGTGAAATATAGTTTGAATATTGGTCTATGTTATCTGCCAAGTTTATGTCCATATTGTCAGACATTTAATAGAATATCTAAGCAACAGCTACTAATCATACATATAAAGAAATATAAATCGTTTGAGACCAAGTCTGCGCAATTTGGAATATTTATTTACAAATTAATTCATTGTCCGAAAATATGCTATGCCATCACTTGAGTTATCAGGAAGTATGAGATTCCAACCGGAAATAAAATGTGGCCAAACTGAATTTTTTAAAATAAAATTTTTATTATTTACTTTTTTCCATTTTTATGGCAATAATAATAAATGTTGTTTTGACTTTTACAGTTTTTATTATTTCTAGTAAAGATTTTAAGGCACTCATGTCATTAAGTAAAGAAATAATAAAAGCTTTGTTTAATAGGTATAGTTAAAGTGTTTAATATAACTAATAATCTGCTCAGGCACTGTACAGTGTATCCCAACTCCTGCTTTCATCGAGCCCTATCAGTCTAATGATGTTGGGAACTTTGAACTGAGTTACGAATTTTATTATTTTCTCTAATATCAGAGAGAGACTTTGTAATACATCATTAATATTTTAATTCTCAACTTAACATCACAGTTAATACATGTGTAGTGTCTTACTTTCAATATTTTAACATTCCATTTTTTGTGAATTTTACATTTTTTCTAAAAAATATGTTTTTATCATTTTAGAGTTCATTTTAATTGATTAAATTTCCAATCTGAGTTGAATTTTAAACATTACTTTCGATTAACAGAATGAGATATTTGTTTCTATAAATGTATTTCGTTTTGATCTTTTTTGGGTGCTCTTCGCTTAAATTTTTGATTTTTAAGGATTTGTCTACCTTCTAACTGCATATTTTGCATATCATGGTGAAACTGGCTCAGAAATGTATAACAACTCTGATAGCAAATCAATTTATGAAGTTGTACAAATTGTAAATGCATCACAAAATCATTATTATCATTTAAACTGATAATTCCCTCATAAAGCTTTTTAAATGCAGTCTCTAGTCATTTTTATCTATATTGTAAAAAAGTATTTTTTGCTATACAATAACATTTGGCTGTTATATTTGGGTACTAATATCCATAAAATTGGATTTAAACGAATTATATATCCATCAACTTCGTATGATTTTCGTTGAGAATTAATATTTCCAAGTATATGACATCCTCAGCAAGAATAAAAGGAATAAGATTAAAACTAATGAACAGAAATCAATCCTAATAGCTATTTTCAATTTGAAATGAAATAGTAATCCAGTATGTAATGACTTGAGTCATTTTGGAGAATAATTCATCGATAAACTCCAATTTATATTAATGGCATAATGGATTATGCGACGACATTATTTAAATCTTGTGTGCTAATATTAGCTAACATTAACAACAGAATTCATTGCTGCATTATTAGTTGGTTTAATCCTTTCTACTATTTCTTTTCTAAAACAGGGAAATGTTTAAAAGTTATTTTCATCCCAGAGAAAAGGAATTTAATGCAGTCACAATCTTTATGCATAAATCAATATATTGGGATTTTGCTCAGGCTTTATTTATAATAGACGAATAAGAGGATACTTAAATTATCTTCCAAAATCTGTATTTTCATGCATTTTTGTCTGGAATAATATTGGAAATTTGGGATTTTTTTTCTTTAAAAATAAGAAATAATGATACAAATATAGAATCAATTTTTTTAACTCTCAATATAATACTTGTACATAAAAATATCAATAAGATCAAAGATTCAATTAAGTAAATTTCCAAATTTCTGCGTAATTTGTTTTTTCACAGAAATTTGAAATTTTACTGCAATTACAATTATTATACGTTAAGTTATATAAGTTAAGTTAATTACAGAATCAAACAGTGGTAAAAAAATTAATGCATCAGTTTTTAAAAATTATTTTTCTTTAATGGGATATCATTGTATGTATAAAGATATAAATATAAAATAGAGAAATATATAGCAAATCGAATAGGACGGTGTAAGATTCTTAAATAATGTAGGTTAAGTATCCAACAAAATATTGTTTAAAATATTTTGCTCAGGGGAAAATAAATTAGACAAAATATTTGGTTGAAATTTTTAGTAACATTTTATTCTCAGTAAACTATGTGATCACGAAAGACAACTAGTAAAAAAATAAGAATTTTTCCATTATTTTATGTTTCAACGAATCTATTATTTTCACAAAATTGTTGAAACGTTAGAATGGGAGACATGTATTTGAAACTTATTTTTTATCAATTATTAATTTTTCATTCCTCAAACCCAAATTCAATCACATATATGCACCTTTTTATTCATTATGCTTTTTTTTAATACTCAATAAAAATTATGAGCTTAATGCCAATGTCTGCTTGATTTTTTTTTAAATTTCATTGACATCCTATTTTGAATCAACACTTCGGCTATTTCGGGACGGACCTTGTAATTTCTTACCGTGGACAGATGACGTGTACGACACCTGAGGCTGTACCCCCCTCTCCAAACTTCCAAACCACACCAGAGTGAGAACCCTTGGCCCCGTGCACCAGACCCATTTACACTTACAGAGGTTCTTAGATGGAATCGGAACTCGAACCTGCTGCCCTTCGGTTTTGAAGCCGAGATCATACCACCTGGCGACAGCGGCGTAATGTTTGCCTGACGTTACAATATTTGAAAGTACTGGCGATTCTTCCAATCGAAAATCAAATAAATGGTCACTGAAGGTCACGGGGTCGAGCAATCTGGGGAGCTGACCTTAGAAGGCTGTCTGAAAGACGGTAGCAGTCCTCTGGAGATAGACGACAAAGGATGTTTACAGCTGGAATTGTTGGTTTAATTTGTTCATTATTATTATGAATTACTAAGTGGGCATTACATTTAGTATTTTAAATGAGAGAATATAAATAAAAAGAAATTTTTAAAAATCCCCATTATGAACATTTACAAGATGTTATAGTATAAGCTAAGTTCACTAGTTCAGACATAATCTGGACACTTTTATTGAGTTTGGTTATCACGTAACTATTGTTAAAATCCAATAAGTATAATGAATTTGATTTGAAGATTAAATTCTCTTCTCTAAACTCTCTCTATAACAGTACTCTAATTCTTAGAGTACTGTTACAAAATGGTTGAAGAGAACCATGAAGGACCAAAATAAAATCTCACATTTACCAACAGTGTGATTTTTTTTATAATAACTAATTTTGGTTTAGTATCTTTTGTTGAAACAAGATTTATTATCAAAATTAAGAAACTGTAAACAAGAGAATAGCGCCACCTGAAAGTGACATGGCATAAACTTTGCAAAAATGTGGAACAATTCTTAAATTTGAAATTTAGTTTTAAGGTATGAAATTTCAAAAATATTCTTTTCGTTTAATTCGTGGTATCTTTTAAGGTTTGGTTATCTTGCGTTTTCAAAGAATTCGGTACTCTGAATATAAAATATGAAAATATTCACTAAGATAATTGAATTAAAATAACTCGAAATGGTATTCGAGGAAATGGTACATTTAAATTAGTTAATTTTTGAACACCTTACAAACTGTTTCAAAAATTCTTTTTTAAATACATTTATTCCTTCAACGGAGGCTTGGATATACATTTGAGTAGTATGACGCTGTCAAATAATTACTACATGCACAGTAATTGAATTAGGAACGATTAATAAATTTTTCCCATTCTTCAGTTTACACTTTCATATTTACTTTTGTAGACAGACGAAGAAATTTCTTGTTAATTAAAGATAAATGATTGTAAAGGAATTAATTTAATCTCAAAATATTTTAATGATAGTACTGCAAATTATTATTTGATTTCTTATCAAATATTATTATAAAAATAAATGTGTATGTGTTTGAGTTAATGCGTTCTTGCGTCTATGTATGAAAGAGAGAATGTATGATATATGTCAACTCAATTATATACTTGGAAAATTGGGTTTTTTGTTCATATTTAAATGAATTAGAAACTAAATGATATTTTAATTTTTTATAACTTCCAAAAATATCATAGGATACAAATGAATTTTGCATCATCTTAAAATACTAAAATGTGTTTATCTATTGAATGATATCAATTTAAATTACCTATAAAATTTTAAATGTAAAAATATCTTTAAATAAGTTTGACAGCAATATCTTCGTTGCTGCAAATTAAACTCAAAGTTTTCATTGTTGTAACTAATATTCCGTTCATAACTAATATTCCAGTTTCATTTTCATTGTTAATTATCTTTCTGTCGTTTTGTTTCTAAAGGAAGTGTTTCGGTTCTGGAAAAATGTTATTAATTAATTTTAAATTTAATCACTTTCAGTTTTAAGTTAAATAAACTACAAATTTTGCATGAGTGATAAAAAAAATCAACTCGCAATGGACATAATTGTTACGCAAAGTTTCTAAAACAATAAATTTATTATATATATATCAAAATTCAAGATTTAAAAACATTTCATTCAGAAGGTCATTAATACTAACTTACGAACTGGGGATTCAATTGAAATTTTACAAAATTCGTAATTCTGGCATTCCAACTGATCGCACAAAGATTTATTACGAAATCACCAAATCAGATTACCTCCCGGAAGGGGTAATGAATTTTGAAGATGGTTTGCATAGAAAGATAAATTTTTAAGGACACAATATCTTGGGAATCGGTTCCGTTATGAAAGATCATGTTCACAATAACAGGTTAAGAGTTAAGTCAGAATTAAATAATGCGGTTTTAATGACTACCACAATTTAATTCCCTAGAATATTTCGTTGGAAAATCCATGAATCTTAACTTAAAAACCATTGTTTTAAATTAAACATAATATACATCAATATCATAACAAGTATACCAATCAAAATCTAGACAATACTTATTATTTCATTATAATATTTAATATGAAGTAATATTTCGGAGTATAAAGTAACACAATTTTAATAACTATCACAATTTTATGACTATACAATTTGAAAATAATAAATGTCAAGTTATACGTAAAACATAATATTAAAATTAAAGAGAAATCTAACTTCCATCAAACAAAACACCAATAGAAGTTCCTAATTATAAATATATCATTCCCATTTTATATCATATTACGACGCATCTTAAATGTATTGTTAAAAAACTTCATTTTCATGTACAACTGAATATATGACAACATAACATGAATGAAAATTTGAATTATAATTAATAAGAACTCTCTATGATACATTAACAACGTCATATCACCATTTTAGCATAAATAATATTATGACAAATGTTATCTTATCCTCTGATATGTCAGAAACATTCGGAAAAAGATTGAAAGGAACTAACAGAAATACGTATATCCTCTGTTCTTTCGATGTACAGATATGAAAATGAAGAACGACATGCATTTCCCAGTAGAATATATCAACATCGTCCACTAGATAAAGCACTGCTTTGCTATTATCAATCATGAGTTACCTACCTTTCAGAATACAGAGAATATTGATTATTGAAGTGCAATATTTAGCATAAATCATAAAATGAATAAATTTCGAAAGTGTATATTTTCGAGGAGAAAATCGTTGTAATTAATTGTTTTTAGTTGATAACTGATTGAACAATAAATAACAAAAACACTTAGCCCTTTGTATTTAACCCTTTGAAAATTATGTAATTATAAATAGGAAACATTTTTAAAGAAATTTTGGTAGATAATTGTATTGAATTTAATTACTGTTTCCAAAAATGATAAAAATTATTCTCGTTCATAAAATTGATATTTAGAATCAGAAATTAAAAAAGAAAAGCTAAAGTAATATGAATAATCTAAAAGAATATTATATATGAATATATTTTCCTTTGACATATTAATAAAATGACTTAATATGACTTAATAAATAAAAAATTAAAAACATTGATGCAAAACAATTCAAAATTTTTGGTTTATTCAAATGGGAAATAAAGCATCAATTAAAACTTTTCTAATAGTTTTTGCTAAGAAATTAAAACAGATAAATATACGCCTGATTTTTAGATTTTGGGTAATAATTTTTTGCACTCAAACTAGAATTGATTTAATTACTATGTAAAAAATAATACATAAAAAAAGCAATTTCTTGTTATTCACGAAATGACGTAAAGTTTTCTCATTTTTGGAAGTCTTGGAAGTCTTAAAAGTCCATTATATTAAATCAAACAAATTTCATGATTTTAACTAATTTATGTTTTTATGAAAAGGTTTAACAGGGTTAATGCTTATTATACAATTAATGTCGATAATTGCATAAAATTCAGCAATTGATTCCTTTCAAAGAATAAATAATAACAAGTAGCAGGTGCAAATATATATTTTCTTTTATTTTTTTTAAAAGTTTCTCTCATTCTTTCTCAGAAGTTACTTAACTACAATATTTTTTTTATATTGAAGTTGTTATTGTTTTTCTATCTTACCAATAGTTAGTTTTAGTTAAGTTACAAGATTATTGAAATTGATTACAAGATTATTGATTACAAGAAATTGATATTTAACAAGATATAGGTTTAATAAGTTATTAGATAAGAAATTTTTAAAAATTGTCTACGACATTAAAATTTCTGAAAACTTAACTACTTTGTTTACCAAAGACGGATAATACCAAAATTCACCTAATGCCTCTTGAAAATTAAAAATCCTGCAACCTATTTATAACACACTTAAAAATTTATTAATAGTCAGTAATGAATAAATGCTACCAATTGAACGAATATTTTAAAACTTTGTTCTTTTATAATTATAATTTTGACCACCGAATCCAACACTCGTACTTTTAATGACATCTAAAATGTTATGCATTTTAACAAAATTGTTTTGTTCTTTTTGTAAAAGAAATATTATTTTTTCTCAGTAAAATTAACCTCTCATATTTTAATTACATTTAATAAAATGTATTTAACACACTAACATTTTATACAAAAAAAATCCTGCTACTTTTCTAAGGTCAAATTGAAAAATATTATACCGAAATGCAATAATTCTATTAACATCAATATTTAAGATCCTTCAACAACCACCTCGGAAACACTCGACATTTTGAATTTCAATTTTGCAAAAAGTTGGCGCTGAAATTATCTCAAATAGTAATATTGAAAGCTTTATCAAAAGTTTAGTTTCTATTACACTTGCCAGGAGTTATATTGTTTAAGTTATAAGTATGTCTAATATATTCTAATAAATGTAATAAATAGAAATGGAAAAGAACTATGAAGAAATATAGTTTCTTAGACTACTATTTATGGATACAAAAATCATAAAATATAATTTTAAAATCCATTTAAATTATATTTATAAGTATAAGTTTGTATTTATCTCTAAAAGTTTACAAATTGACTCATGAACCACAATTATTCCAAAAAATAATCATTTAATTTTTAACATGTTTATCATCAAATTATAAAAATTTAATGAATAGGGAAGAAAAGGGATTAAATTTAGATATTGTTAAATTCATGTTAAGATGACTAAGTCTTTGGACATATATTATTGATTCCTTCATAATTTGTTATGATTGTTGAAAGTTTCGTTTTATAAATAAAAAAAGAAAATTTCATCAATTTAAAAATGGTACATATTTTGCTTCTGATAACATTTTTACAAACTCAAGTTTCATATGGAATTATAAACTATTTTCTAATTGACAAATTAAATTAGACTAAATTTAATAAAAAAAACAAATAAAATTTACAGTATTTTAATGGTATTTGAAAACTGAAATGTTGGAAAATCGGATTATAAATTCTTAATTCCTCTTGAATAAACATTTAACCTTAGGAGAATTCTTTTTTCTTTTTGTTTCTATTCATCCGGAATCCCTTTTTGGAATTTTTCTTCCACAAAACTTTTAATAGCTTAACCTTAAAGCCTCTAGTCAATTTTAAAGAAATAAATGGCTGAACGTGACTATTGATTATTATCAGTTAAAGGAGTTGCTCAGTTCACCAAAATCCTTTAAATGTAAAACTGAAATTTTATTTCAAATGGAAAAAAGAATTCGGATGTAGACCTGATTTGTATCTGTAAAGGCTAAGTAACATTTCTTTGAGGATATACTGTCTTTTTTTTAGTTCCAGTTTATTTGCTTCTATGTGTTTATCGCCAAATTTTTATATATTTTGTTTGTCACCAATAGTAATAAAACAAAAGCAAACAAAAGATTTTCTAATTTTTTTTCTCACAATAGCATTTATATCAGTCAATTATTATTTCCAAAAATAGAATTTGTTACTTTGTTTTTAGCATCATTATTTAGCTTGTCTGGTGTACAAGACATTTATTTCTACCAATACTAATACGTTTAAAAGAAAATACTGGAAAAGTGCATTATTTTTTTATACATTGTGACATCTCGGTTTATAAGCTCCTGTCTAGATCAGTAAAAAAGTAATTTATTTTAAATTACCTACAAAAAAGATTGCAGTGTTCAACTTGCATTCCTGAAAGTTGTTGAAATTTTCAATTCAACCTTTTCTATTCAGAAAAAAAGATTAAAAGAATTCATCAAATGTTTAAACGGAATTTTTTCTGAGAAAACCAATGTCAAAATAAGCAATAAAATAAAAAATTTCTCACACATTAACAATATTTTGTATCAAAATTTAGGATCGTAGACATTTACTTCTAATTAAATTTCGAATGAAATTATTTGAAAATTCGGGGTGTTGTCAGGAAGGGTAAAGTAACAATAATTTTTTAATATGTGCTTAATTTTTTTTAATCAGAATAATGCAGGAAGTTATTAAAATGTTTTGCACCCACTGAGCAACACAAAATTGATCGATGTTTATTTTTTTAATTTAATACATACAGAACTATATATCAATCTTCTTCTCAATTGGAAATACATCATTTAATATTGCAAAATCTGGATTTCAGTATTATTTCTCTAAGCAACTCCAATATTTCTTCAAATCAAAATATCTACCATAAAAAGTTTTAATCTCAACAACTTGAGCAAGGTGTATGTCATGTTTGGTTTACCTCTCCAAATATTGTAGCATATTGTTAGAAATTCATTGTGGATTTTTTGGTTAGCTAAAGGTAGGTTGTCTTTGACAAAACATTTTAGCGCAAAATTGAAGGATTATTGAAAAAGGAGAAAAAGCAAATCATTTTGATAGAAAATGTGTTGCTCAAAGAGAGTGAAATAGTTATTAAATGATATTAAGTTCCAAAACATGTCATGGATTGTATAATTATGCAATATATAGATCATAAAATTATGTATAAGTGTAGTACGTGCTTTGTATATACTATATATGCTTAGGTATTTTGTACTTTGAATGACTATCACAAATTAACCAAATTAAAACTAATGTTCCCAAATTGAAATTATTGTTCGAAACAAAGAATCCCCACGATTAAGAGTAACGTTTAACTTTTGTACATTATTACCTAGGTATTGTTGATAAGTTGACTTTCGTTGATGAAAATATAAATCATCAGTTAAATATATTAAACTCTTTAAAGTCATTTTTTAAAATTTTATTTTACGTTAACTTTTATTTTTTAGTTTCACTTGAGGTATAGCAATTATGCTTCACATATGTCTATTAAATTAGAACGAATGTTTTTTGTTTGAAATATTACCGAGAGATAATGTTTCATTCTTTATTTGTCTATATTCATTTTATTTTCAAACCTTTTTTAAAGAGGAAAAGTAATCACTTAAATAAACTGAAAATAAGTTCTTTAAATGAAATTATTTAGCAGCAACAAAGTGCATATCCAAAACAATGCTTTTAATTTATATTCAGCTGTAACAGGATCTGCTGGATGCAGATCCTGTAACAGAAATTGAAAAATGTTCTTGTAAAATACATTTTAAAATATTTAAAAAATTCAAATTTAAAAAAATTATTATATGCCATTAAAACTGGCTTTAGGATTTTTGGATTTGAATGTCAATTAGAAATATTTCCTTGTGTATTTATATAAAAGCTAATTAAAATTTGGAAAACTTTCTTATTGACCATCTATGATAAAATAACAAACTACGTTCTAAATTTGGAGTTTGAATTCAATGATTTAATTTGATGATAATTTTAAATTATTTATTTCAAGACGTATGTCATAATTTGTGATACTTTTACAATGAAATCCTGTCATATCGACGAACTCGTCGATATTTGATCTGATGAATTTATAAGGAAATTTGAGTCATCTCTATTTTAAAAGCAAAATTTATACAATATTTCATCAAAATACCTTTCAATCGAGAACATATTGCTGTAGATCTATTATGAATGTTTCAAAAAAAAATCGAAATCCTTCAAACTGATAGGATGATTCTTATGATAATGAGGAAACCAAACTTCATCTCTTTGCAAGCGTCAATACTTATTCTCATTATTTCATGAAATCTTAATATAATGCAGTTATGTCTTTATACTGCAGATTCAAGTACAGCAGAAAATTGCACATTCACAACAAACAAAAGTCTTGTAAATGAAGTAATCAATTAATCTTATTGCTGATTATCCACCTGTCTAATATTATGATTCTTTGGTATATTATTCATAAAAGAGTATTTAATTAATAAGTAATTAGTAAGTACAAAAAGTATTCATTTATTTACCCAATAATAATAATAAAGTTTTAGGGCTGATATGATTTTTCATTTATTATTCTGAAATAGAATTTTGATTAAGTTTATTATTTGTTCATTTAAAATCTATTGAATGTTTAGATATTTTTAGTCAGTTTGAGTTAAACCATATGTAATTCAAGGGATCATGAGAAAGTGTGTTTCTAAAAGGTTGCTCCATCTATTAATTATAGACATTACTCCTTTTTACAGTTCAATAAAAGAAATAATCTTGTGGTGTCCTTGACACTGATTATATAATACCCCTTATTTCGAGAATAAGTGTATGGAATTCGTCATATTGGGATGGAAATTTTGAAATGCGACTCATTATTATGAAAAAAAATTGATGCAAAGAAACAAAGTAGGTTTTAAGGATAATTTTCCATTGATATAATGATTCAACTCTGTTGCTGGCCTCGATCCACTCATGTGCAAGTAATCTGATTATTAGAATTAATCGCAATACATTGTTTCGGAACTTGTTCTAGCCTGGTCTCACTGAACGGCTCAATGGTAGAATGCAATGAACAGATGCAAATTCGTATTCGTCTGCGAACAAGTTACCTAAAAAATTTTATGTTATTTATTCAATTTCTGTTATTTCTCTTTTATTCTATAATGTCCTTTTAATTTATGTATCTTCCTAAATCTGGAAGATACCGGAAATTTCGTCTTGTAGATACAAATCCTTGGTTAATTGAATAAAGTCTCATGTTGAGATTATCGAGTGTCATATTAGACTTTAGTTAAAACAAGGTTTATCTAAGCTAACTACACCTACTCGTCAATATTTGGATACTCACGAATGACAATTAATTCAATTTTTATAACATTTAATTGTCAGATCTGATTTATATTATAAAAAATAAGATGAAAAAGAGATTTATATATTTTTATGTTTAATTAAAATTAAAAAGCGATACAATTGCCAAAAGCCTGAAACACAAATGTGATTTTATATATTGTTTAAAGCATTATCGCGAAATATTTTTATGAATGAAAAGACCAGTTTCTACTTTATTATTTTCAAAACATTTTCCCAAGTGGATACATTGAATTTATTAAAAGTAAAATAAAATATCTAATTTTGCGATAAAGTAAAATAAAATTTTAAATACAAAATTTTACTGAATTTCATTCAAAAATGTACTTCGTTGAATTTTTAAAATCAAAAAATATTATTTAAATTGTAAATGTAAATAAACTTATTTTCTTTTATAATAGTAGGTTATTTTCATTCATACAAATTAGCAAGTTAATTTTAAAAATGTTTTCAAACATGCTTTATTAATAAAAAAAGAAACCAATTTTTTCCGTTTTATCAATCTTTTGTTTTCATTTTATAAATTATTATTGCAAATATAATGGACACTAAAAATTATTTTCCTTTAATTTTCAATCAGAAGAAATTATTAAGATCAATCTGATTTTAATAAAATGTATTGCTTACATGATGATTTAATTTTAAGAAATGCTAAAATATTCTATTTGTAAACACACAAGAGCTGAAATTTTCGAAAATCTAGCTTACCAGAAAATGAATAAGCAATTGATTACTCTATCCCATACTCAAAAATAAAAAACAAAACAAGTCTAATAAACGTCTACAAAGAAGGTATGTTTTATTAAAAATTGGGAAAGTCGTATTCATTTCCTTTTTTTTCACAATGATTAGTATTAATTAAAAAATTGTATGACGTTTTAACTAAGGAAAATATTGAGTTTTATATTTTCTATCCGAAAGGAGTGTTTTTTGTAGCGTTGAAATAATTGGGCAAAAAAACAAGAATGAGATATACGTCGTCAACAAATAGACATTTAATACCAATTTGCACAACATTTACATATCAAGAACATCGAAGAAAAAAAGATGACACAATATATGCATACAGATTATCACATCCATTTACAAAAAAACGAAACCTTTCGTTATTATCAAGTGCAAAACATGATAGAGTACATCAAACACATAATTATTTTTAAAACACAGTGTGCTTCACAGATATATCAGAGGTTTTTTTGTACATGCTAATCAGTTTCTAATACAAGCAGCTTCTCATCAAATTTTGAGATTATACA
The DNA here is from genome assembly GCA_026543055.1 of Argiope trifasciata. Lineage (NCBI taxonomy): Eukaryota > Metazoa > Arthropoda > Arachnida > Araneae > Araneidae > Argiope > Argiope trifasciata. The sequence continues at coordinate 18,726 of JAPMOQ010045404.1, forward strand.
AATTGAGAAAATCTCAAGTTATATATCAATGCATGAGATATTTTGATAGAAAATTCATTCAACTAGCTTTCAACAAAAGTCTGAAAGAAATTGCTTATAAGAGATAGTTATAAATAATGAACTGTGCGAAATAATTCCATCATTTGTACTTAGTTGTACAATAAGATCGATGAATTATTCATTATTATTTCTGAATTTGAATAATGATGAATATCTTTTTATCTTTGGGTTGATGATAGTATTTAATGATATATTACTCTAGATTTTAAAAAAATATTGCTGAATATTTACGAAATCAGTTTTTTTATAAATCGCAATCGATTGCTAAAAATATTGCGTTAAATGTATAAAAAATATTGCGTTTTTGCCAATTTTTGAGTTAAATCCAAATAATTATAATTTGAAGTTCAGATATCTGTAGAAACAATATAATTTTGTGATGTATTTTATACAACTCAAAAACAAATAATTGCAAATAAAATATAAACCCCATGAAAAACATTATTTTACAAATGCATGTAAAATCTAGCATACTCAGCTAATATCTTGATGAAATAACATTACAGCAATAAACTGAGTCACTTTAAAACGAACAATTTATTATCGAATAATTTATTTAATTACATTATTTTTGAATAAAACGACTTTGAGATATTATATCAACAAAGTAATAGCACAATATGTTTTGTTCATTTCTTTGCATATCTTTTACACCATTTTATATAAAATAATTTGTTTAATGTATTTATTATTTTATTGTTAAAAAAATTCTTATTTTTTTTGTAAAAATAATTTTATAATAATAAAAATAAAAACCAGTAAAAATAATTTCATTCCCCTTTATAATCATAAATAATGCTTTTTTCCTTCATTTATTTAATAGAGATATTCAAATTAAATGTTATGGAAGTCAAGAAATTAAGTTTTCCTAGGTACTTTGCCTCAGAAATATCTAATGAAACACTCTTTATTAAGGTATTTTTGTATCATTAATTACATTTCTAGTTGACGATGGATTCGTAATAAATCTGATTCTTAATATTTTTTATTGTTACCTTTGTTACCTTACCTTAAATACCTTTGAATTAACTTAAATACTTATGTTTCTAATTTAAAAGCAAAAATAATGTTAAATATTAAGAATATTTTATAATATTAGTACATAAAAATATTTATAACATTAATATATAAATTTCCTTTTTTTGTAACGTTTATGCATGCAAAAAAACATTTATGAAAGATAATTGCAAAATATAAAATTATAAATGTATAAAAAGTAATGAATTAGTTATTTAAAATATAATGAGCTAATATTATTATAACCACATTTCAGGATTTGATAATTAAAAAAACAATAAAAAAAATTATTTAATTCTTTGTTAATTCGTTTAATTTGTTTTGTTAATTCGTTAATTCTTTACACATTTAAAATAGAAAAATTACATTTCCCTTTTATGTTAGTACTTCGATTACAATAATTTTGATGTAGTTTTCTATTCACTTATGAAAAATTGTTATTAAATCTTTTTAAAAAAACATTTTCATTTAACGTCTTCTACGTTTTTCTTTTCTTTTGAAAAAATGATAAATAAACAGTGTCCTGCTTCATATTTAATATACTGAACACTATTTAAATTCCAAAATAAATTAAGAATATTAGAAAATTACTCATACGAACATTTCAGGCATAAACTTAGAATAAAATTCACAGATGCAAGTTATCAAGAAATAAAAAAAAGCATTCTACAATTTTTATTTTTGACATTTAGCTACATGAAATAATTCTGATGATGATTTTAAAATTTGCACAAAAAATTCAATGTGCTATACAAAATATTAATTAAGAATGAAAAATTTCGAAGCTACAACAGATGAAGAGTTCTATTACATATATTGTTAAATCAGTGTTTCAAAATTGTAATTAACTGTTGATATGAATATGCATATAAGTATATAACCATACATGAAGGTAAAAGAAATGAATGCAGAGCAAAAAATTCACAAACACTTATTATTTTACATATCACAATATACTTACACAATTATGAATTAACTTGACATAAGTTAACAATACAGATGGATTCATATCGGTCTCAATTCGAGAGATGGAAATCAATCTCTTGTTACAGCAAATATCACAACAAATGGAATTAAGAATTCACAACAAAAGAAATACTTACATTCCATAAGGAAAGCAGCAACATTTATACATATATCACAAAAAAATTAAGGTTAATATTTTACTGACTTGATCCATCTTCTCTCTATGAGTACTTGACATCCAAATTTACAGTGCATATGCATTCATATCAGTCTCATTCTAAGAGATGAGAGATCCAACTTAGGTACTTGAATTACAGTAGCAAAGAAAAAATTAAAAATTCACAGTGAAAGAAAGATGTTTAACATTCTACAAGCGATCCAATAACATTTATATATAATCCCCAAAACAAGCGTAACCATTCTTTCTTTTCACTGTATCAGTTTTCTTGAATTAAATATGGCAATGTCCATTTCCAGTGATGGAATGATTAAGAGATCCAGTTGAGGATTTGATGGTTCTGAAACGTATCCAAGTACTTCCCTGGAAGCTATCATTGATGCTTGCTCGCTGAATTGGGTACTTGCAAAACAATACGAGGAATGTTCTTTTGAACTTCCTGCCAAAGATGCAATAGATGACAAAATTTACTGATGAGTTAATCGTCACCAAGAGATTTGAAACTCGAACCAGTGGTGGCAGAAAGATGTCGAAGTACTCAATGATGTTAATGAGGAGAGCCAGAATGTTGCAAATCAGAAAGACAATCACTACACACAGCAGCATCATAGCCAGGCTGAATTCTCCTTCTTGCTTGCGACTCAGGGTCTGCCTTTCTCTATTGGCGCGACGGACAGTCTGCCAGATGTAGATATTAAACACCATCAACACCAAGAAAGGTATGAAATACATAACCAAAAGGTACAGCCAAATATGATAAACCTCGTAATACAGCTTGTTCACCCTCAGCTGTGATGCAACCACTTTGTAAACTGTGCGATTCATATCTGGAGAAAAATATTCGGTATGTTCCACTTCCCAGAATCTTGGAATGTTGTAAAAAATTGCCATTAATGTGATGAAAAGATTGAAGGATCTAGCTCTTCTGTAGGTGCACAATGACTTGGCTTTCAGTGGATGGCACACTGCAATGTAACGCTCGACAGTTACAGCTACAGTTGTCCAAACTGATCCTGTTTGGGCAATAAGACCCACCGGATATGCAATGGGTATTATGAATGGTGACACATCGACTGTGTACAGCTTCAAAAATTGTACTCTGCTACCCAGTTTATTAAGTCCAAGCATCAGAACAGCACAAATCAGGACAATTGTGTCGAAAACAGCCAATCCTTGTAAACCACAGTTTACAGAAGATCTCATCTGAGGTCTGGAGAGAATTATAAGAGACACGATGTTGGCGATAACACCAAGAAATCCTATGGAGGTTATGAGAGCTCCTTCGGTAATGAATTCGAAAGTGGATACTTCAGGGAGTGGATCGAAAGGTTGCAGAGGCTCTGTAATGTTGAGGAATTCTCGGAGGAGGGCATTTCTTGTTGCAGTCCAGTGAGAAGAATTCATGTTTTCCTATATATTAAATTACACCTTTAAATTCTAAGATAATTAAAAAAATTCAAATAAGATTCCATTCATTTTAAAAATTTATGTTCCATTTTATATATACGGTTTCTTTTTATTAAAATCCAAAAAAAATGAAATACAGATGCAAAACTATTGTCACAAATTTAATGAGTGTTGAGTAGCATTTTGTTAATTGAAATATTATTAACAAATCGTATGACTCCTTATCAATCTGGGAATCTATTAACATATAGTTATAGTAGACGCATTCTCCATAAATGTTAGTCCACCAGCTGGCGTAAACATTATAATCATTGGAAATAATAATTTGCCTTCTGTTCACAGTCCTGTTTAATTATTCAAATATTATTTTAAACTTGTTATTTTGAACTAGTGTTTTTTCATTCCTTCTTTAACAACTTTTAATCAATCAGCATCCGAATATTCCAAAATATAAGTTGTTTTCTACCTAAAAATAAAATAAAGTATGTTTTATATAAAGCACAATAAAAGAAAACATATAGTAAATAGTAAGAAAATATGAAATAAATTTGCCACCTATAACATTTGAAAGAGAATATTAATTAGAATTAATTAATGTACTAGTAACACAAACTGAATGTAAAAAACACCGATTGCTTGATAAGCTCTAAACAGTAGAAAGGAAAGATTAAAGTACAAAATTAAGTTTTTGTTACTTTTGGCACTTTAGAAGCACACTGACAGAAATCTCTCAGAGATACAAAATTAGACTCCATGATGTATTTGAAAAAATATGCAAATAAAATACATGCTGAGTTTGAAACAGATGTTTATATTTTATTAAAAATAAAAGATTTAAGATAAAAAATATGTCAGTAGTTTTAAAGAAATTTGAAAATACCCAAAATAATCGAATCTACGAGAAATTTTATTGATAATACATATTACATATTATATTTTTATTCCTCTTTCGAATTATAGATTCAGATATTCATGTTTATTCTAAGAATCGAGTTTAAAATAATAGTTTATCCACTGTCTTGTAAAAACATTGCAGTAAAATTTTATCAAAGAAATCGAGTTGAATGATTGCGGAATTGAATGATTGGAATGATTTACTTTCTTCAATACCTAATTGATGTAACTAATTCCAGACGACTTTTTTCACGAATATTTAAGATTACCTTTTTATATGATGAATTATATTAATTGAAGAATACATTCAACACGCAATATATTGAGGGAAAGAAAATTTACTCTTTTGAAATTATTGTCATATAAATTTCACATCAACTGTAGAATTTTGATATAACTATTAATGATGATTTTTCAAACATCGATTAATTTTTATAGTGAGTTAAGAAAAGAAAATTCATTTAGTAATTTTATTTATATTTAAATTCGTCTACTCGTTCCAAAATAAGGATGTACACATTTACTTAAAATAACTATAGTAATATTTTTATGAAAAATATGGCTATACAATTTCTGTCATAAAAATTGTTTCCCACAAATAATTTTCCAAAAACGTTACTAATTTAGCAACTGAGTACATAGTTTTTATACTTATCAATTTGCAGGAGAGTATAATTGAATGTTACAGTTACAGAAATAAAATCTTTAAAAAGTAAACCATTCTGCCAAAATTTCTAACTTAAATATTGCCTCTTATTTATTTTTTATAGAGGGTAATTCATTAAACCACTATGTTTGTCATTTCGAAACTAATTAATTTTCTTAAACAAATCTCTAAATATAAAATGTGTCTAGAAACTGTAGGTTTTCCTTATAATATCTTAGAAATAAATGCGGCTTTTTAAATACAATTTTAAACAATAGACCAGTTTTGCTATGAAATTCAATGAAAGGAAGATTTTGTTTTATTATTTGCACAGTTTACAAGTAAAATAAGAAAGTAGAGTTAAAGTAGTACATAAAGACAACATGAAATTTCGAAGTTAATTACGAATCAGATCATAAAATTTCGATTCAGTATATGGGTATCATATCAGTCATATATGAGTATATATAATTGACTGTTATATATCATTTCAATTCAGTTATATGTGAGTAATAAATTCGATTGTTTTATATAGTTTTAAACAATAGACCAGTTTTGTTATGAAATTCAAAATTCACCAAAAGCCACAAAAGGGAAGATTCTGTTTTATTATCGACAAAATTTACAAGCAAAATAAGAAAGTAGAGTTATAGTATTACAGAAAGGCAACAATAAGTTTCAAAATTGATTACGATTTGGATTACAAAATTTCGATTCAGTATATGTGTATCATATCAGTTCAGTTATACATGGGTATAAAATTTTGCTCCAAATTTCGCAATAGCTATTGAGTTAAAGTTAATTTTATTTGCTTCAAACTACGCCAGAAAAGAATAAATCCCCCAAAGACAATATATTAAATAAACCCCAAATTGTTAAAAGAAAAAAGTACATTTATTTCTTTGAGATTCTTTAAAATGAACTAAATGGGATTCTGATTGATTTATTTTGCATAAATATTCCTTTTCAAATTAATTCCAACAAACATATAATTTTTTTGGAAATTTAAGCTTATCATTACGTTTCAAAATTTTTCACGTCCGCCATGATAGTTGATCTGGCCATTCATTCTTAATAATTGTTTTTAGGCCAAAATTCACTTTATATTCAATTATTTATATTTAACTACGCTATCTTAATTTATACATTTCATTAAATATATGAAAATATGTTTAATGTATAGGTAATATAATAATGACTTCCATTAGAATATCTTAAATAAACATAAAGTAGCATTCATTTGAATTTCTGAATAAAAATATGTTTAATATGAGAAACAAATTTTGCTAATATATTTAACTGCCATTCATAAATAATGCTAATTTTATAATCCTTTTGTGAAATTTTTATGCTCATGGAAATTCAAAATAATTAAATTATATAATGATTAATTTTACACTACGTGCACCTCTAATCATTGATTATTAAATCTAAAGAAAAAGACATTGATAATTCCTTGCATTTTACATAATAAAACATTGATAATTTCTTAAAAATCGCACTCCACCAACATAAGTATTCTTCTAATAAGGATTTCTTAATATTTTACCAATTTTATATCGTCAGATTAAATATATTTGCTTTGATAGGAACGATCTCAATTTGGGTAAAAATTCATCTGATCTGCAATTTATCCAATGGCAATTTTATATTAATAGTTAAAATTTACTAATCACGTGTCGTATATCAACAGAAATAATTAGAAATAATATAGTACTTCGCAAGAGGTCTAGTTTCCTGTCGACAAGAATTTTCTATATTATTTTTTGTATATTGAATATACAACACATATTTCAAATCTATTGTATCTACTTAAAAAAATTTTGTAATTTCGATATTTGTAACCCAGCTTTGCTCTCATATAAAAAGCTATTACGTGAGTTAGTTATTACTTAAATTTTCAAAAACATTATGAGTTAGTAAAGCTATTATGTTACTTTTTATAGAAGCTATATTTAAAAATGTGCAAAAAAATATTCATTTTTTATAAATTTAATAATTTATTTTATCTTCTTCTGTAGCAAAATTATGCTCTTGAATTTATTAAAAATAATTTGAGAACTATATTGTAATTTCCGAGATTTCCCTACAATTTTTATCGTTAATTTAAATATCATGGTTCATTTTCCAAAAATTCAGAAGTTTTAAAATTTTCTACCGCGACTTACGGTAAGAATTTGGCAGCTATTAAGCGAAAGAAATTGACAGCACAGCATAATTAATTGTTTTGTTTAGCTTAGTCGATAAATGCATACATCTAGATAAATCAATAATCTTGAACCATTTCCATTGATGCTAATGCTGTAAAGATGCAGTGAAAAATAATAAAATTGTCCTATCATTTTTGCTGATGAGTATATACAGTAAACAGTTTTAATGTCAAGACCAATTTCATGCTTATCATTATTTAACTGACAGAATTAAAAGCATCAAAGATATGTAAGAGGTTTTATTGAATTTAAATACAATCAATGTTAATGATTGAAATTGGTTGCTGAAGGCGACTAATGGGCAATAATATTCATCACTACGCTATCTACCTTAGTACATTCTGCAAATGATTGAGTCTAGTAGGATTTTATTTCAATCAAATACTAACACGATTTAAAATGAAACTGCGAATATTTTTATGAAATTAGCATATTAAAAACCCTTTTGAAGATTTAACCATAATGAAACTATAAAAAATTTATCGATTGCCAAGTTAATGTTTTATGCAATCTATAGAAATTCGCTTTAAGTCTTAAGAGCTCGCTTGGTTTTGAAGATTTACTTAAAAAGATAAGTATAGATTGCCTGCAAAGTTTCCGCAAAACTTTTTAACTAATTAATTCAGTCGCTTTTGATAATCCCTCTAAAACTAAACAGTGTAAACTTCCCGTTAGTTTCATCCCCATTTAAGGGTTCAGTGATCCCAGCAATCTATTTAATACTTCCTCAAGTGCATTTTAGAGTAGTTAAATTTCAAAGAAAATCTTGTATAGAAAAAAAAACCTTCAGTCTTGGAACTCAAAGGTTCATCAGTACTTTATTCTTTAGAAAAACGCATTTTGTTCAATCTATTTAACATCATTTAACTTATATGCATGCTGAGTAAATTAGACAAAACAAGTTGATTTAAAAATTAATAGTATTCCAGATCAAATTCGTAGATCATGAAAGAGTAGTTTATCTATTTAAGATCTCTTACGCTTAAACAGAAATATAACAAATTTTAACATTGTTGTATTGGGTCGTTCGGAAAGTCATTTCGTATTTTTGTGTCAAAATGAAAAGAAATTTTCGTTTAATGAATAAATTATTTATTAAATTATAAAATTGCCATTCTGGTCTAATACCTTTTGCCATTCTGGTCTAATACCTTTTGGTAGTAACATGATTACACGCTCATAAAAGTTTTGGTCTTTGCTGTAAAAAAAACTGATCGAGGTGGTTTTTGGCCTCCTCATTTGAAGGAAAATTTTTGCAAATCAGTTCTGGTACTGATGTACTGTTAACACATCTTCTCCACACATATTGGCTAATTTATTTCTGGCTTGAACAGCATTTTTACCTTTTATAGCAAAAAAGAAAAAAATGACGAAAATGCTGTTTATTGCTCTCCATATTTAAAAGGGCACCATCCAAAAACTACTGCGAAGAATCAGCTGCACTTTTTCACACTCAAGCCTTGCTATATCAGCTCTTAAAACATAAAATGATTTTGCGGTTTAAGTATGAAATTGGGTGCGAAAAATGCAATTAAATCCTTTGTCAGGAAAAAACGAAATTACTTTCCGAACAACCTAATACAATAAAATTAAGAAAATATTAGTTTGAAATGCAAATTCAATAAAGTTGTAAGTATTCAAATGTAAGCCTTTCCCGAAATATAAACAATATCGAGAAGAAACAATAACACGACACACCTTTTTTCAGCAGGCTTGATATGGTATGGTATGAATCAGGTTTTTTGGCCATTTAGGACAAATTGAGCCATTCACAAGGATTTTTAAAAGTTGTATAAAAATGCAAATAAAACCATGATATAATGTAAAATGGCAGAAGGTAAAATTATCTGGGATGTGTGTGAGTGTATTGTTTAAATTTTTAATAAAACTATTTGTGATAACAAAATTTCATTTGTAAAAGAAATAAATAGTTTTATTAAAATACAAATAGTTTTATTAAAATACAAATAGTTTTATTTAAAAACTACTGCAATATCAAACTTTTAATTTTTTTAAATGATGAATTAATAAAACAAATGGCTCTCAGAAACACCATTTATCTTTTTTTTCTCTGCCTGACACTGTATTATAATTGCAATGGCAGTTGGGATGATATGATGAGATTTCTTCTCCTATAGCTAGTATGTTTTTTTTGTTTTGTTTTGTTTTCTTGATTAATTAATCGGAGGGTTCGTTTTAACTTGGTTAAATATTCTTATGTAGTTTTATTTTATATATTTTTGTTTCATTTGGTGATGTTTTTAATGTCGCTTTGTTTTTGTGTTTATTGATGTTTAAATTGGTATGTCTCTTTTGCCTTAATTTTTGGGTCACGAGGGGTCAATACTTTTCGACATTGTCCGATGCCTCACAGAAAAAATCCTTTATTTTGAATCCATGCCTAAGGGTACCCCTTTGAAAAATTTTCAGGACAGATTCTTTTTCTATTAGTTGTAGTTTTAATTCCGTTATGTTCCCTTTAGCTTGACTTATTTGGTTAATTAATCAGA
>JAPMOQ010045408.1:0-15007 GCA_026543055.1 Argiope trifasciata
ATAAATCTTGACCAATAATAAGGACTAAAAATCATTATTAATATTTTGCTCTTTTAATGAACTATTTTGATACATATTGTATTCTTGTAGTGCACTACGAAAGATTTATTCAAACATCAGTCATAGGCATATGTTTTTTTAAAGCTTAATCCTTTTATCTATGTTTTTGAACAAGCGTTTCGTTTTGGAAATAATCCTGAATTTGCTTCGATTAAACAGTACATTATGTAATTTGTTTTCCAAAATGTATCTGCTTAAAGAATGATATAAAAAATCGTTGTTTTGTTGTACCAAAATCTCACTTTATAGAAGGTTCTTCCAACAAAAGCTGGATGGGCTTCTTAACTTTGAGCGAATTAAATATTATGATGGATATATTTGAGAATTTATCTCGATCTTTCCTTTTCAACTCCTTAACATACTGAAATAATTTGAGTTGGTACGAAATAAATATAATAAATCTATCATAAAATTCCTTAAATATTTTAATTTTAAGCCTTCATAATGCATAGATTAAATTTTAAAAGGCTTTCTCAGGCTTTCAAATATCTTGCCAATAAGAATCGCCAGTAATTACGAATATTATTGAAAAACCTACTACTGCATCCAAAATATTTCTGGATTTTTTTTACAGAAGTATAAGGGGAAATGGAACCTGTTTAGTTAAACTCCCTTTCAAAATTATATGTTAAATAATCGTTTATTTTATCATCATTCATATAAAAGGCCTAAATTTTAGTTTTCAGCCATCTTTTGCAACTTTTTCAGAACCTTAGAAGCTCCTCGTTCGAAACTTTTTCATCTGCAGGAAAAATACTTATTGAACGAAGTCTGAAGTTTAAACTAGCTCTTAAAATTCCAGAAAGTGATGTTTTGTCAGGCTTGTTAGGTACCTACGAGTTATCTCCTTACCTTGATCTTGGTGTCACAATTTATCCTCCTCGTGAAGTTTTGAATGTCTGTTACGAGGAGACTAAATATTTATTCCTCATGAAACCTATTCTGAACAGATATGATACTCATCGTTTGCTCCTAGAGAAACAAATCGTCATCTGACGGTAGTTCAAAATGACGATGTCAATCTCAAAATAGCCCTAATGTTTCTTTACAGTGGGACGTTAATATAAGCAAAACCAAACAGAGAGAAACAAAGCAATCCATATGCATTTCGAAAATATTTAGAACGTTCTAAACATTTTGAATACAATCAAAGTAAATCTTATTCCTGAATTATTATCCGATGACTGACATGTAATAGCTTCAAATGTCCCTAAAATTAAATTTTAGCAATTGTCACTAAATTAAACTGCTCATGATATTTTTGACATGATGCATGAAAATATTTTTATGAAAACGCTGTGATTAAACGATAATAAATCATTTAATCTTAAATAAAAGTAAAATATTTTTTTAAGAAATTTATCTTTTATGTAAAAATGCAAGCGTCATTTGGATACATAAGGAGTAATGCTGGTGTAAAGTTAATATGCATTATAATATTTAAGTTAGCGTGGCTTCTTTACTTTCCTGGAACGTAATTTGACCATGATTCAAAATGACGAGGTGTCGAAAAAGGAAAATTTAAAATTTGTTCAATTTGGAATAGTTGAACAATAAAATTTTTTTCAGATTTTATGATTTAAATGTTTTTGGGTTTTTTTAGAGAAAATGAAACATATGTGAAATTTTCATTAAAGATTTGCATTCTAAATCCATTGGAATTGCTTAAAAGATTAATTATTAAATTCAATATTCTGAGTGTTTTCTTTTGCTGAATAAATTTTGAAATTCATAAAGATTGTCCAATTAATGTGTTGATATATTTATACAAAATTAATATGAAATAATTAAATTAATTAACAATATAAAATATTTAGAAATTTGTTTATAATATTTAGCACATACTTACTCCATATAAAAATATAAAATATTTAGAAATTTGTTTATAATATTTAGCACATACTTACTCCATATAATGGTACTTGTGATATGAAAGTAACATCGTGATCTCTTACATAAAGATAAAAGCGAATAATATCCTTGCAATTAAATCAAAAGTATTTTTTGCCAAATTCCTTACTCCTTTTTTTAAATATTAAGAGCTAAGAAGCATTCGTTAACAGAGTAAACAAATCTATTTTCAAATAAGCTCCAGCCTGAAACAATTTGAACTTTAATCATCAATAAATTCCAAAGTTTTATCTCTTAAATAAAATTAAAATTAATTTAATACATCGTTATTGAAACTAATTTATAAAATTTTACCAAATTTTTTAGTTTTAAAATCAATAGAAAATGAATCAATTATTTAAGAATATATTGATTGCCTTTTCTTATCTTTAAATTGACAAAAATTACTTTAAAAAAAAAAAAAGTTGATTTTTTAAAATATAAAATCGAAGCATGTTTCAAAAACTGTTGATATAGCAGTTTTTTATAAGAAAAAATTAAATGTTCATCAAAATGAGCATAAAATATGCTCGGAAATTTTAAGAAGATTCAAAAGTCACACTTGACAACTAAAAAATTGTTCTCCTGCAATAAGACGGAAGACAAAAACTAATTTATTAATTTTTAATCATGTAAGTTTTTGATAAAATAATATCTAAACAAAGTTATAAGATTTTTTTTCATGAATTGATTCATGAACAAACACCCAAGCGACGTTAACGCATGTCTTTAAATTTGAGATTAAAAAAATATTTATAAATATATTAAGGAAATGAATTATTTTTGAAAATTTAGTAGTGAAAAAAGCAGAGTATATCATAATTAGTATTGAAATTTTATTGGAGGAAAAAATTTATCAAATTTGCGTTTTCGAGACTCGAATTGAAGAGATATAAGAATATGAGATATAAGCTCGGTCTTCTAGCCACCAAGCCACACAATGCTTACGTGCGTGACCGAGGATACTTTCCTTCTTGAATCGACAATCCAAGCATGAAAGATTGGGAATCTGGTCAAAACTCCCAATACTAAGAAACAAATGATGTCCACGAAAGCATCAGTTTTAGATACATTCTTGAAAAAGAAATGAAAAATAAAAATAAATCCATTTTTTGCTTTCGACACTCGAACTGAGGACTTGCAAAAAACTATAAGCATTTCGGTCATTCTAATCACGAAATCACAGATTACTTCTGTGACAGACGGTTTTTTTATTTCTAAATCGACAATCCAAGTATAAAAGACACTGAAAATCTTTTCATAAATATGAAATTAAAAAAGGGCGAATGTCTGAGAACTAAATACTTCAAACTTCAAAGATGTATATAAACATTTCAAGAACATATTTTATTTTTAAATTTTAAATTTTAAAATACGAATAGTTACAGAATTATTGTTAGAAAAAATATGGAAAAAATTTGTAAAAATAGAAATAAAATCAGTTTGCTTTTCCGAGACTCAAAGAGAGGCCCTGCAAAAGTCGAGAATCTCTTGGTCACATTAACCACTGAACTACACAATCGTTATGCTCCAGAGGTTTCTTTCCTTCTGAAATAGACAGAAAATGAGGGACGTTGGCGAATGCCCGAGAACTTGAAATTTGAAACTTCAAAAAAATAAGTAAGTATTTTAATGAAATATTTTATTTTTTAATTTTATGTTCGGAAAAATGTCACACTAATTACAAAATTAGAATTAGAAGTATTATAAAACGTAAATAAAAAGGCAAAAATAAAAATGAAAAGCTTTACGGGTTTCGTGACTCGAAAAGAGAACCTGCAAATATCTATAATCTGCTCGACGCCCCTACCCAAGGATCAACATATTCCTTCAGTGGCCAAGGATTCTTTAATTTTTAATATATAATCCCAATATAAGACACTGGGAATCTGGTCAAAACGCCCAATGCTAATTGGTCGAATGCCATCTGCGCATGTCCCTGAACAATGAATTTGAAACTTAAAAAAAAACCTATAAATATTTTAAGGAAATATTTTATTTTCGAATTTTAACATGTGAAATATGTCAGCGTAACAACAAAATTAGTATTAGAAATATTATTGAGAATAAAAAAAATTAAAAAAATCAAAAGCTTTTGCTGTTTCGAAACTCGAACTGAGGACCTGCAAAAATTTAAAATCTTCTGTGGCATCCTATCCACCAAGTAAATCATTCCTTAAGGAGCAGAGGATTCATTCATTTTTAAACATATAAATCAAAACAAATTATGTATCGAAGACACTGGAAATCTGGTCAAAAAGCCCAATGTTAAGAAAAGGAATAACCTCTGCTCGTGTCCCTGAAATTTGAATTTGAAGCTTCAAAAAAGAATATGAATATGTTAAGGAAATATTTTATTTTTGAATTTTAAAATGTGAAATGTGTCATCGTAACTACAAAATAGTATTAGAAATATTTTTAAAAATAAAAAACTTTCAAAGAGGCTTTAGTTTTTTCTGGACTCGAACTCAGGACGTGCAAAAATCTAAAATAATTATTGGCACCCTGGCCACCAAGCCACTCATTCCTTGCATGGCAGCGGAAACTTACCTTTTTAAATATATAAATCAAAACAAAGTATGTATCGAAGACACTGGAAATCTGGTCAAAAAGGCCAAGGCTAAGAAAATAAATGACGTCTGCGCATGTCTCTGAACATTGAATTGAAAACATAAAAAAATAGGAATATTTTAAGGAAATATTTTATTTTTGAATTTTAACAAGTGAAATATGTCATCGTAACTACAAATTAGTATTAGAAGTATTTTTAAAAATAAAATAATTTCAATAGAAATATTATTGAGAATAAAAAAAATTTCAAAAATCAAAAGCTTTTGCTGTTTCGGAACTAGAACTGAGGACCAGCAAAAATGTAAAATCTTCTGTGGCATCCTATTCACAAAATACTCATTCCTTAAGGAGCAGATGATTTATTCATTTTTAAACATATAAATCAAAACAAATTATGTGTCGAAGACACTGGAAATCTGGTCAAAAAGCCCAATGTTAAGAAAAGGAATAAGGTCTTCTCGTGTCCCTGAAATTTGAATTTGAAGTTTCAAAAAACCTATAAATATTTTAAGGAAATATTTTATTTTTAAAGTTTAGCAAGTGAAATATGTCTGCTTAACTACAATTTTGTATTAGAAATATTTTTAAAAATAAAAAAAAATAAAAATATTTTTCTGTTTCTGGTCTCGAACTCAGTACCAAAAAAACGGTGAAATCTTCTCTGGCACTCTAGCCACCAAGCCACTCATTCCTTGCGTGGCCGAGGATACTTACCTTTTTAAATATATAAATCAAAACAAAGTATATATTGAAGACACTGGAAATCTGATCAAAAAGCCCAATGCTAAGAAAATTAATGACGTCTGCGCATTTATCTGAACTTTGAATTTGAAACTTCAAAAAAATATGAATATTTTAAGGAAATATCTTATTTTTGAATTTAAACAAGTGAAATATGTCATCGTAACTACAAATTAGTATTAGAAATATTTTTAAAAATAAAAAAAAATCATAAATAAGAGGCTTGTGCTTTTTCTGGACACGAACACAGGACGTGCAAAAATGTAAAATAATTTCTGGCACCCTAGCCACCAAGCCACTCATTCCCTGCGTGGCAGAGGATACTTACCTTTTCAAATATATAAATAAATAAAAAGTATGTATCGAACACACTGGAAATCTGGTCAAAAAGCCTAATGCTAAGAAAATTATTGACGTCTGCGCATGTCTCTGAACTTTGAATTATAAACTTCAAAAAAATATGAATATTTTAAGGAAATATTTTATTTTTGAATTTAAACATATGAAATAGCCAGTGTAACTACAAATTAGTAAGAGAAATATTTTTAAAAATACTAAAATTTCAAAAATAAGAAGCTTTTGCTGTTTCTCTATTCGAACACAGGACGTGCAAAAGTGCAAGATAATTTCTGGCACCCTAGCCACAAAGCCACTCATTCCCTGCGTGGCAGAGGATACTTACCTTTTTAAATATATAAATCAGATCAATGTTTGTATCGAAGAAACTGAAAATTTGGTAAAAAAGCCGAATGCTAAGAAAATTAATGGGTCGCGGTGGCCCGGTGGTAAAGTCTCGGCTTCGGAACCGGAGGGTTTCAGGTTCGAGACTCGATTCCACCGTAGAACCGCCGTGTGGGGGGGTCTGTTGCACGTTAAATCTGTCAGTCCAAATGTCCTCCCGCTGGTGTGGCGTGGTGTGGAGAGGGGGTGCCAGTTCAGGTGTCTTCCTCGTCATCTGATCGCGATTCAAAATTGCGAGGTCCGTCCCAAAATAGCCCTCGTGTTGCTTTAAACGGGACGTTAATATAACTAAACTAAACTAAGAAAATTAATGAAGTCTGCGCATGTCTCTGAACTTTGAATTTGAAACTTCAGAAAAATATGAAAATTTTAAAGAAATATTCTATTTTTGAATTTTAACATGTGAAATATGTCATATTAATTACAAATTAGTATTAGAAATATTTTTAAAAAGAAAAAAAATTCAAAAATAATTAGCTTTTGCTGTTTTTGGACTCGAACTCAGAACCCGCAAAAATGTAAACTCCTGGCACCCTAGCCATCAAACCACACACTCCTTGGGTGGCAGAGGATTCTTTCCTTTTTAAATATATAAATCTTAACAAAGTGTGTATCGAAGACACTGGAAATATGGTCAAAAAACCCAATGCTAAAGAAATTAATGACGTCTGCGCATGTCTCTGAACATTGAATTTCAAAAATAAAAAAAATAGGAATATTTTAAGGAAATATTTTATTTTTGAATTTAAACATATAAAATATGCCTGCGTAATTTCAAATTAGTATTAGAAATATTTTTAAAAATAAAAAAAAATTCATAAATAAGAGGCTTTTGCTTTTTCTGGACACGAACACAGGACGTGGAAAAATGTAAAATAATTTCTGGCACCCTAGCCACCAAGCCACTCATTGCCTGCGTGGCAGAGGATACTTTCCTTTTCAAATATATAAATCAAAATTAAGTATGTATCGAAGACACTGGACATCTGGTCAAAAAGGCCAAGGCTAAGAAAATTAATGACGTCTGCGCATGTCTCTGAACATTGAATTTCAAACATAAAAAAAATAGGAATATTTTAAGGAAATATTTTCTTTTTGAATTTTATCATGTGAAATATGTCATCATAACTACAAATTAGTATTAGAAATATCTTTAAAAATACTAAAATTTCAAAAATAAGAGGCCTTTGATATTTCTGGACTCGAACTCAGTGCGAGCAAAAATGAAAAGTAATTTCTGGCACCCTCGCCAAAAAGCCACTCATTCCGTGCACCGCGGAGGATTCTTACCTTTTTAAATATATAAATCACAGCAAAATATGTATCGAAGACACTGGAAATTTGGTCGAAAAGCCCAATGCTAAGATAAAGAATGACGTCTGCGCTTGTCTCTGAACTTTGAATTGAAACTTGAAAAAAATATGAATATTTTAAAGAAATATTTTATTTTTGAATTTTTACATGTGAAATATGTCATCGGAACTACAAATTAGAATTAGAAATATTTTTAAAAATAAAAAAATTTCAAAAATAAGAGGCTTTAGCTGTTTTTGGACTCGAACTGAGGACGTGCAAAAATGTAAAATAATTTCTTTCACCCTAGCCACCAAGCCACTCATTCCTTGCGTGGCAGAGAATTCTTACTTTTTTAAATATATGAATTAAAACAAAGTGTGTATCGAACACATTGAAAATCTGGTCAAAAAGTCCAAGGTTAGGAAAATTAATGACGTCTGCGCATGTCTAAGAACTTTGAATTTGAAACTTCAAAAAAATATGAATATTTGAAGGAAATATTTTATTTTTGAATTTTAAAATGTAAAATAATGTAATCGTAACTGCAAATTAGCATTATAAATATTTTTAAAAAAATTCAAAAATAAAAGGCTTTTGCTGTGTCTGGACTCGAAGTCGGGAGTGCAAAAATTTAAAATAATTTCTGGCAACCTAGCCTCTAAGCCCCTCATTCCTTGCACGGCGGAATATTATTACCTTTTTAAATATATAAATCACATCAAAGTATGTATAGAAGACACTGTAAATCTGGTCAAAAAGAACAATGCTAAGAAAATTAATGACGTCTACGCATGTCTCTGAACTTTGAATTTTAACCTTCAAAGAAAAAGGAAAATTTTAAGGATATATTTTATTTTTGAATCTTAACAAGTGAAATATGTCATCGTAACTACAAATTAGTATTAAAAAGTTTTTTACAAATAAAAAAATTTCAAAAATAAGAGGCTTTTGCAGTTTCTGGACTCGAACTCAAGGCGTGCAAAAATGTGAAATAATTTCTGGCTCCCTAGCCACCAGGACACTCATTCCATCCACAGCGAAGGATTCTTACCTTTTTAAATATTTACATCAAAACAAAGTGTGTATCGAAGAAACTGGAAATCTGGTCAAACAGCCCAATGCTAAGAAAAGGAATGACGTCTGCGCATGTCTCAGAGCATTGAATTTGAAATTTCAAAGAAAAAGGAATATTTTAAGGATATATTTTTATTTTTGAATCTTAACAAGTGAAATATGTCAGCGTAACTACAAATTACTGTTAGAAATATTTTTAAAAATAATAAAAAAAATGTAAAAATAAAAGGCTTTTGCTGTTTCTGCATTAGAACGCTGAAACAGCAAAAATGAAAAATAAATTCTGCCACCCTAGCCACCAAGCCACTCATTACTTGCACAGCGATTATTGTTACCTTTTTAAATATATAAATGAAACAAAGTATGTATCGAAGACACTGAAAATCTGGTCAAAATGCCCAATGCTAAGAAAATTAATGAAGCCTGCGCATGTCTCTGAACTTTTAATTTGAAACTTCAAAAAAAATATATATATATATTTAAAGGAAATATTTTATTTTTTGAATCTTAACAAGTGAAATATGTCATCGTAATGATCGTAATGATAATATTTTAGAATGATAATAGTGTTAGAAATATTTTAAAAATTAAAAAAATTAAAAAATAAAAGGCTTTTGCTGTTTCTTCATTCGCACTCAGAACCTGCAAAAATGTAAAATAATTTCTGGTATATATAAACCAAGCGACTCATTCCTTGCACAGCGGAAAATTCTTACCTTTTAAAATACATAAATCAAAACAAAGTGTGTATCAAAGACATTATAAACCTGGTCAAAGAGCCCAATGCTAAGAAAATTAATGACGTCTGCGCATGTCTCGGAACTTTGAATTTGAAACTTCAAAAAAAAAAGGAATATTTTAATGAAATATTTCATTTTTCAATCTTAACAAGTGAAATATGGAATCCAAAGAAATCCAAGGAAAAAAAATTCCAAAATAAAAGGCTTTTCCGGTTTCTGGACTCGAACACAGGACGTGCTAAGATGTAAAATCCTTTCTGGCATCCTAGCAACCAAGCCACTCATTCCTTGCACGGCGGAGGATTCTTAAATTTATAAATATATAAATCACATCAAAGTATGTATCGAAGACACTAGAAATTTGGTCGAATAGCCCAATGCTAAAATAAGGAATGACGTCTGCGCATGTCTCTGAACTTTGAATATGAAACTTCAAAAAAATATGAATATTTTAATTAAATATTTTATTTTTGAATTTTAGCAAGCGAAATATGTCATCGTAACTACAAAGTAGTATTAGAAGTACTTTTAAAAATGAAAAAATTTCAATAATAAAAGATTTTGCGGTTTCTGGACTCGAACTCATTACGTTCAAAAATGGAAAATCCTCTCTGCCACCCAAGCCACCATATCACTCATTCCTTTCACGGAGGAGGATTCCTAACTTTTTAAATATATAAATCACAAGAATGAAAGTATCGAAAACACTGGAAATCTAGTCAAATAGCCCAATGCTAAGAAAATTAATGACGTCAGCGCATGTCTCAGAACTTTGAATTTAGAACAGAAAAAAAATGAATACATTAAGGAAATATTTTATTTTTGAATTTTAGCAAGTGAAATATGTCATCGTAACTACAAATTAGTATTAGAAGTACTTTTAAAAATGAAAAAAATTTAATAATAAAAGACTTTTTCGGTTTCTGGACTCGAACTCAGGACGTGCAAAAAATGAATATCCTCTCAGCCACCCAAGCCCCCATCCCACTCATTCCTCGCACGAAGAAGTATTCTTAACTTTTTAAATATATAAATCACAAGAAAGTATGTATCGAAATCAATGGAAATGTGGTCAAAAGCCCAATGCTAAGAAAATTAATGATGTCTGCGCATGTCTCTGAACTTGGAATTTAAATCTTAAAATAAAATATGAATATTTAAAGGAAATATTTTATTTTTGAATTTAAACATATGAAATATGTAATCGTAACTACAAATTAGTGTTAGAAATATTTTTTAAAACAAAAAAATTTCAAAAATAAAGGGCTTTTGCTGTATTTGGACTGGAACTCAGGACCTGCAAAAAAGCGAAATCTTCTGTGGCACCCTAGAAACCAAGCCACTCATTCCTTGCACAGTGAGGGTTCTCACCATTTTAAATAAAGAAATCAAAACAAAGAATGTATCGAAGACACTGGAAATCTGGTCAAAAAGTCCAATGCTAAGAAAATTAATGACGTCTGCGCATGTCTCTGAACTTTGAATTTAAAACATCAAAAAAATAGGATTATTTTAAGGAAATATTTTATTTTTGTATTTTAACATGTGAAATATGTCATCGTGACTACAAATTAAAATTAGAAATATTTTTAAAAATAAAAAAAAATTCGAAACTAAAAGACTTTTGCGATTTTTGACTTCGAACTCAGGACGTGCAAAAATAGAAAATAGTCTCAGCCACCCAAGCCACCATCACACTCATTCCTTGCATGGAGGAGGATTCCTAACTTTTTAAATATATAAATCACAAGAATGTGTGTATCGAAAACACTGGAAATCTGGTCAAAAAGCCCAATACTAAGAAAATTAATGACGTCTGCGCATGTCTCTCAACTTTGAATTTGAAACTTCAAAAAAAATATTTTAAGGAAATATTTTATTTTTGAATTTTAACATGTGAAATATTTTATCGGAACTACAAATTAGTGTTAGAAATATTTTTAAAAATAAAAAAAATTCCAATATAAGTAGATTTTGCTGTTTCTGGATTCGAACTCAGGACGTGCAAAAATGTAAAATGACTTCAGGCACCCTAGCCACGAAGCCACTCATTCCTTGCGTGGCAGAGGATACTTACCTTTTTAAATAAATAAATAAAAAAAAGTGTGTATCGAAGACACTGGAAATCTGGTCAAAACGCCCAATGCTAATAAAAGGAATTCCGTCTGCGCATGTCTCGGAAATTTGAATTTAAAACATCAAAAAGATAGGAATATTTTAAGGAAATATTTAATTTTTGAATTTTAACATGTGAAATATTGTCATCGTAACTACAATTTAGTGTTAGAAATATTTTTTAAAATAAAACAAATTAAAAATAAAAGGCTTTTTCTGTTTCAGCATTCGAACCGAGAACCTGCAAAAATGTGAAATAATTTCTGCCACACTAGCCAGCAAGCCACTCATTCCTCACATCGGAGGATTCTTACCATTTTAAATAAATAAATAAAAACAAAGGGTGTATCGAGGACACTGGAAATCTGGTCAAAAAGCCGAATGCTAAGAAAATGAATGACGTCTGCGCATGTCTCGGAAATTTGAATTTGAAAATTCAAAAAAAATATTTTAAGGAAATATTTATTTTTGAATTTAAACATGTGAAATAAGACAGCGTAACTACAAATTAGTTTTAGAAATGTTTTTAAAAATAAAAATATTTCAAAAATAAAAAGCTTTTGCGTTTTCTGGACTCGAACCGAGGACCTGCAAGACTGTGAAATCTACTCTCTTACCTTTGCCACCAGGCCACTCATTCCTGGCTTGGCGGAGGATTCTTACCTTTTTAAATATATAAATCAAAACAAAGTGTGTATCGAAGTCACTGGAAATCTGGTCAAAAAGCCCTATGCTAAGAAAAGAAATGGCGTCTGTGCATGTATCTGAAATTTTTATTTGAAACTTGAAAACAAATATAAATTTTTTACGGAAATATTTTATTTTTAAATTTTAACATGTGAAATATGTCAGCGTAACTTCGAAATTAGTATTAGAAGTATTAATGAAAATAAAAAAATATCAAAATTAAAAAGCTTTTGAAGTTTCTGGCTTCGAGCTGAAAAATTGCAAAAATGAGAAATTCTCTCTGGCACCCTAGCCACCACGTCCACTCATTCCTTGCGTGGCGGAGGATTCTTAAATTTTTAAATATATAAATCAAAACAAAGTGTGTATGAAAGACACTGGAAATCTGGTCAAAACGCCCAATGCTAACAAAAGATATAACGTCTGGTCATGTCTCTGAACTTTGAATTTGAAACTTCAAAAAAAAAAAAAAAAAAAAAAATGAATATTTTAAGAAAATAATTTATTTTTGAATTTTAACATGTGAAATAGGTCAGCGTAACTACAAGTTAGTATTAGAAATTTTTTTAAAAATAAAAAACTTTTGCTTTTTTTTGCTTCGAACTCAGAACCTACAAAAATGTGAAATCTGTTCCGGTACCTTAGCCACCATGTCACTCATTCCTTGCGTGAAGGATTATTCTTACCTTTTTAAAAAATAAAACAAAACAAAGTATGCATCAAAGACATTGGAAATCTGGTTAAAAAGCCCAATGCTAAGAAAATGAATGACGTCTTCGCATGTCTCTGAACTTTGAATTTGAAAATTCAAAAAAAAAATATGAATATTTTAATGAAATATTTTATTTTTGCATTTTAACATGTGAAATATGTTATCGTAACTACAAATTAGGATTAAAAATATTTTTAAAAATAAAAAAAATCAGAAATAAGACGCTTTTGCTGTTCCTGGACTTGAACTCATTACCCGCAAGAATGTGAATTTTTCTCTGGCACCTCAGCCACCAAGCCACTCATTCCTTACATAGCGATGTTTCTTACCTTTTTAAATATATAAATCAAAACAAAGTATGTATCGAAGACACTGGAAATCTGGTCAAAAAGCCCAATGCTAAGAAAAGGAATGACATCTGCGCATGTCTCTGAACTTTAAATTTGAAACTTCAAAAAAAAAAATACGATTATTTTTTTTAATTTTAACATGTGAAATACGTCAGCGTAACTACAAAATTAGTATTAGAAATATTGTTGAAAACCAAAACATTTCATATATATAAGGATTTTGCTGTTTCGGGACTCTAGCTGAGGACCTGGAGAAATCTATAATCTGTTCGGTCACTCCGGCCACCAAGTCACTCATGCCTTCAACGACTGAGGGTTCTTTCCTTTTTAAATATATAATCTAAATATCAAAAATACTGGAAATCTGGTCAAAGATCCCAATGCTAAGAAAACGAATGACGTCTGTTCCTGTCCCTGAACTTGAATTTGAAACTTAAAAACAAAAACCTATAAATATTTTAATTAAATATTTTATTTTTGAATTTTAGCATGTTAAATATATCATTGTAACTAAAAAATTATTATTAGAAATATTATTGAAAATAAAAAAATGCAAAAAAGAAAAATCAGAAGCTTTTGCTGTTTCGTGACTCGAACTGAAAAACTGCAAAAATCTGTGATGTGCTCGGTCACCCAAGCCAAAAAGCCAGACATTCCTTCAGCGGCAGAGCGTTCTTTGCTTTTTAAATATAAAATCCAAGTATCAAAGAAGGTGGGAATCTCTTTATCCAAGTATAAAAGACACTGAGAATCTGTCAGAACGCCCAGAGCTAAGAAAACGAATGACGTCTCTGCAAGTATGTTAATTTGGAATTTTAAATTTAAAAAGATCTAGAAATATATTAAGGAAATAAATTATTTTTGAATTTTAACCTGTGAAATATGTCAGCCTAAGTATAATATTAGTATTTAAAATATTATTAAAAATAAAAAAAAATAAAAAGGAGAAAAAAAAAACATTTTTTTTGTGTTGAAACTCGAACTGATGACACGCGAAAATCAGTTAACAGTTCGTTCGGCATAACCACCAAGTCACACACTCCTTCTACTTCCGAGGGCTCCTTTCTTTTTAAAAAGGCAATTTAAGTATCAAAAACTCCAATGCTAAGAAGCAAATGAATTTTGTGTCTTTGCATAAGCTTCCTACTTTAAATTTTAAATAGATCTATGAATATTTTCACGATATATAACGATAACGACGATTAATGTGTTTGAAATCCTCAGTGCTAAAGTCATTCATCTGAGCATTTGCATAACCTAGTACTAAAAAAAAGCTCAAAATGTAATGTGTGTTAAAATTTCAAAAATATAAAAAAAGTCCAGTACATTATTAACTGAACTGACGACCAAGAAAATAAAAAGAAATTGCCGGGATCTCTATCCGCCAAGCAACTCTCGCTTTTAATTATCTATAATTTTTTTATATTTTAGAATAAAATTTTAATTCTGATATATGTATGTTGGATCACTTATTGTTAATGCTAAACTGTTACGTAAAGTATGTTCAAAATACATTAAAAAGTTTTAAAATCTATATGGCTATTCCTGGGTAACGAAATCGAACAAGATATCCAGATTAGCATATAACTTCACAGAAATGATTTTTTAATGCGAAAAAGACATCAAAAATTCAATATCACTTTTTTGATGTTTAAAAAAAATAATATTTTTGAAAAAAAAACTGATTTTTTGAGCCCCGAATATACTGCACTGCATTTCTTTGTAATCATGAACACTTCCTTAACTACTGCGTCTAGTTAAACTCTGAATGGTTGTTAAAGTTTTTCTCGTTATTTGAACTTTAAAAGGAATTTGATGGGAAATAATTAATGAATTAAGTGAGGGGAGATATTTTCTTGCAATTGATAATAAAATATTGGTAATATCTTTCTTGCACTGCTTCAATTCTTTTTGGATGTCTTTTTTCAAATGAATCATGGACATAAAAATTGCAATTTATGTGCCCCACCCTCTTACTTTCTAGTACCCGAAATGGAGAGAAAATATTCGATTTGTCATAAAATTAGAGC
>JAPMOQ010045414.1:3483-13542 GCA_026543055.1 Argiope trifasciata
GGGGTTGTAAATTTCTGCATTAACAGCCCGCGATAAAAGGATGCTCTAAACGCCACATAGAGGTATTTTATTAGAAACGTTGAGGCTGAAGTAGATTAAAACTATCCAACGTTAAAAGGAAGGAAATACTGCTGGGGAAGAAAAGTTTCCGAAAAGAAAAAAAAGTTCTTAAAGCCATTTCCCGGTTTGTTATCGTAAACAGATTTTTAGAAAATGGTGTCTGCGTGTGATTTTTTTAATGTTTATTTTTAGCCTCACTTATGGTGATATTTATGGAATCAGCTGTATTCAAGTGTAATGTTGTGTAACACAGATTGTAGCGAAATTTTTTATGACACGGACTTTTTATATCTAAATAAAAAAAAAATATTTGAAATGATATTAAAGACTGAATACAAATTACAGATTTATTTCTTGCTAACCCTGTATTTATATGTATAAGTTATGCACTTCAGAGGGTTCTAAAATGCCATCTATTGGTACAGATAAGATAAAATTTGAACTACAGATTATTCAGATGAAGCGTTTTACATTAATTAATTAAACAGTTTAGTACAAAAATTCGCCAATAGATGGCGAAGTAATACATATGGTAAATATTAATCTTTTGCACTCGAAGTTTTTTTTTTTTTTTTTTTCATTCGTATTACCAGCAACTCGAAGCGATTTAAGTGAAAAGATCATATTCACTTGTAAATTTGCTACACGCATTAAAAGAAAAGTCATCGTTGTATGTTAATTTTTAATTCTTTATGAATACAAATGTTATGATAGATAAAAAAAAACAAAAAATTACAAAATTATTACATTTTGTAATCGTCCAAAGTGTGATACCTCTCGAAGCAATTCCCAATATGTATTTATATGTACAAATATATGCAATCTAAAATCTTGTTTGTCTCTTGCATTGTCTCCGTATCTGAGCCCTCGAGTTCGAAGACCAATTTCAAATGGCTCCGCTCCGGAGCCCTCGAGCGCAAAGGGTTAAAAGTGTGAAAAATATTTTGCGTAATAGCGCTTGCCGATTACCATTTTTCTTTGGATAGAAAGACTAATTCTGCACGAACATTAGTTTCTACTCTGCTCGGGCTGCCTATGTTTCCAGAAAAAGAGGTACTGGTGAAATTGTTCAGCCAGAAACAAAGAAACTACATTTCAGCTCTAGAGGGGTTTTGTACTACGAAGCAGGTACGAAGATGTTCTAAATCTCCAGGTGCTCTAAGCAAGATGATTCAGAAATTTGAAAAAGCTGTGCAACTTGGCATTTTTCCCTGTTCAGGGAGAAAAAAAAAACACTATCTTGCAGTCTTGAAAATGTTGCGATTACTCTAGAGGGGTTTTGTACTACGAAGATGTTCTAAATCTCCAGGGGCTCAAAGCAAGATGATTCAGAAATTTGAAAAAGCTGTGCAACTCGACATTTTTCCCTGTTCAGGGAGAAAAAAAAACACTATCTTCCAGTGTTGAAAATGTTGCGATTACGCTAGTTGAAGTCAGCAGTCAGTTGCCCCATGATACTGTGAGTTTGCCAGTTGTTTTCAGTGCTTTGGATATGTAATATTCAATTGTACGAAAAATCGTACTGCGGATTTTGCATTTTTGTCCATACAAAATCAAGTATGTGCACATATTGCAGGATGGGGACTTTGAGGTCCATAAAATATTTGTACATCAGTTTTTTGCTCGAATGAATGTTGACACAACGCCGACATGGAATGTTCTGTGGCGTGATGAGCCTCACTTCTGCCTGAAGGGCAAGTTAATAACCAATCCAGCTGCCTAGTTTGGCCATAGGAAAAACCTCATGCTATCTGGGAACAAGCCTTTCATAATGAAAAACGGGCAATATGATGTGGTTTTACAGCTTCCTTTTATCATTGGACTGCATTCCTTTGAAGAGATAACTTCAAATATAATCCAAACCTGCTCCGTCACAGGATAAAAATGTTTTGATATGCTGAGCGATTTTGTTCTATTAACTCTTCTATTACCTGTATGCCTTCAAGACATCACTTCCAATCAGGATGGTTCTCCACCTCATATTGATCGTCTCTTAAAGAGATTTAAATAAAGCATTTCAGAGAAGCATGAGTTATAAGCCGTCATTTTCCAATAGCATGACCTCCTCGCTCACCGAACATCATCCCTTGGAACTTTTGGTTGTGAGGTTACTTGAAGGGCAATATAAATCATCAAAGGCCCTCTGAAGGACAACATTCAATGCCATATTCTTAATGCCATTGGTTGTGGCATTGTTAATTTTGGCTGTGTGGCTATTTGAAGGACAATAACTGCCATCAAAGATCTGAAGGACAACATTCAATGTCATATTTTTAAATTCCGACATACTCACTCCATTCATGTATAGAAAATATGGTTCTCGGATTAGAGCATATTTTTGAAAATGTAGAACATATTCAATAGTTTTAACTTTACGTTATTTAATAATTATAAACCATATTAACTGGTTTTGTGCATTACAACACCAGCTAACGATGAATTCTTGTACTGATATTTTTATTTAATAAATGTAAACTAGATCGTCTCAATAATCTGTAGCTCAAATTTTATCTCATTTGGATCAATAGAGCCCATTTTAAGAGGCCTTTGAAATGGGTAACTTATTTCTTGCTCACCTTGACTGCAATGATATTTTTAAATCGAAATTAAACCCTAATTGAATCCCAAAATTTTATCTTATTTTAATTCACAATAACTTCCTTCTAAAGGGTTCACTTATTTCCTGATCCCATTCCACCTTTTTTTTAAAATATAATTCAACATAAGTTCTTTGAAAATGCTTGAATCTGAGGTCCACACGCTCGGGATGGAAAAATTGACAATCTAATCGAATATTTTTTTTAAATATGCCTTGATTTCCCTAACCTAAATTGACATGTGTGTAAAAATCTCTATCAGAATCTCGCAGGCTATAATCATCGGGATAAATATTATTGTGCTTTTTCTGTTCTTGTATCGCTGGTGAAAGGATACCAGTTCTTTCTTACTTCTTGCACGTAAATTATGCCTCCCTGGAGTAATTAACCATTAACTGGGGAGGTGCGGATTACGGGACCGCATTTCATTTACACTCAAATTAAATTTTCTAATAAATTTTATTAGCACGAGAAAGTGTCAATATAATTTGAGGATATTTTTCTTGATATAGAGATATATTTTGGAAATTTTTCAAAATATATTATCATTGTAAAAAGTAAATGCGTTGGAATACACATTTTCTTCTCAAATTACATGTTACAATAAATAATATTTTGAAAAAACATATTACTTTATACTTTTTAAATCATATTTATTTTTTCAAAATGTAAAGATATAAAGAAAACAATATAATGTAAAATTCAACAATTATATGAAAAAATAAATAATTGACAATGGGTAAAATTGGAACTTTTTTTTTATCAGCCCGTGTGACTTTCATAGCATTTCATTTCTTGGGCAATGTAAATATACAGATTAAGAACTAATATAAATATTAACATATAATTTCTGTATATATAATATATATATATATTCTTACATTAATATATTTTATAAATTTTCAGAATACATTATCACTAGAAAAATTTATTATATTTGTACATATCATAATCAGTTGAATGTGAACATTAATTGAAAAACTTTTCTGTACAGTTATCCTTATCAGTAAAATCCCTTTCTGCTTCATTTAAAAGTATCTGGAGCACTGCTTCATAATAGGATTAGTAAATTGGATGATATTTCTGGGTCCAAGTTTTAGAACCATCTGCTAAGCCTTGTTTATCACTGGGATATGAATGGGGAGGAGCAGTCTCAGTGACCACGCCCAAAGAAATAACTGAATTATTTTTTAAAACGTTCGTAGAAATCGGTTGAAAAATTACACGTTTTTTGAAGGTCACGAAACGCTATTAGGAGATTATTAGGTCAATCCAATATTTAGCAATAGGGGTGACCGAAAATCCATCACTATTGGTTTCACAGACCGCATGTCCCCGTTTAAAGGTTAATTGAAGTTTTAAACACGAAATGTTTTTACGATTAAAAAGGAAAGTTTTATGGAGAATGGTTTTAATGGAAAATTTTTAAATGTATCTTTTCCGTCATGAAATTGCTTCGAAAATCTGTGTTTATATATACATCAAATATATCGTTTAATCTAACTTAAATCCTAATTAATTTTCCAATTTTTATATTAAATTGGTTAACTTTGTTAACTAATTTTTAATCGTTCTTGTTAACTTCGATCTAAAGTATTTTTTTTATTTCCTAATAAAATTTTCATGTTTGTATTTATTATTTATAGCATGCGTTTTAAAAATTCGATGACTTGAGCATTTTCTTATGCTTCGAGTCTAGGGATAATAATCCCTAACTCTCAACATTCTTTTAAAAGTACCTGAGATTGTTTCCTAAATAGATATTTTTTAATGAAATCCACATCCGAAGGGAAAAATTTCAGTCTCTAATGCTCTTTTAGGACGATATAGACTGGCGCGTCCTTTTATTATTGCTCTTTTAGTGTACAAATTACGCCTCCTGGTATGAAATAAAGTGATGTTAAAATTCAAAGAATCTCTTAGTCTTGGTCAAGAATATACATCATGTTTTTATAATATTAGCTGGTTCCCGGCGCTTTGCCGTCATCTGACTGTGGTTCAAAATTACGAGGTCCGTCCCAAAATAGCCCTCGTGTTGCTTTAAAACGGGACGTTAATATAACTAAACTAAACTAAACTAAACTCCCGCCGCGTTGCTGCCTCTGAAGAAATGATCATTGAAATGTGGTTTGGGGTTTGAAATAGTTATTTTATTTAATTAATATGATAGGTAGAATGAATTTTTTTCGGCAATGAATATATTCATTAAAATGGAAGGATATATAAAGGAGAAGCATAAATAGTATTTATTCTACTTTTATTATTCTATTCTACAGAAAAAATTCATTTTTATGTATTGGGTTGTTCGGAAAGTCATTTCGTATTTTTTTGTCAAAATGAAAAGAAATTTTCGTTTAAGGAATAAATTATTTATTAAATTATAAAATTGCCATTCTGGTCTAATACCTTTTGCCATATTTTTGGTAGTAACATGATTACACGCTCATAAAAGTTTTGGTCTTTGCTGTAAAAAAAAACTGATCGAGGTGGTTTTTGGCCTCCTCATTTGAAGGAAAAATTTTGCAAATCAGTTCTGGTACTGATGTACTGTTAACACATCTTCTCCACACATATTGGCTAATTTATTTCTGGCTTGAACAGCATTTTTACCTTTTATAGCAAAAAAAGAAAAAAATGACGAAAATGCTGTTTATTGCTCTCCATATTTAAAAGGGCACCATCCAAAAACTACTGCGAAGAATCAGCTGCACTTTTTCACACTCAAGCCTTGCTATATCAGCCCTTAAAACATAAAATGATTTTGCGGTTTAAGTATGAAATTGGGTGCGAAAAATGCAATTAAATCCTTTGTCAGGAAAAAACGAAATTACTTTCCGAACAACCTAATATTAGATTTGTGTTTTCTTTTGGAATTGCAAAGCTTGGTGTTGAAAGAAACTATTTATTTTATCTTGTGATTCGTTTAATATTCGCTCATAATTTTCAAGTTTAATATTAGGAAATATGACTAAATATTTTCTTTCGAAATTGATTAAACATAGAAAATATATTTATACCATAAAATCATTAATTTTGAAAAAAAAAGTTTTTGAAACCTAAGATGGTACAAAGATATGTGTACTATAATATTTCCGGAAGTTATTGCAAGAAATGCTAAAATCTTATTAAATGTTTAGTTAAAATTTTAACCCTATAGGATTGGTTCCCCTAAAACTTTCTCGCACTTTCTCTAATAAAACTTTTACCTCAAAGAAAGACTTACATTGCATTTATATTCAATGGCTACAGAATATGAACGTCTAGCTTGAATTTAGCATCTTAATTGAATCTATAGTCTCCTTGGCAAATTATTTGGTGGTTAATCCATTGTTAAGAGATGCAGTAAATAGACATGAAAATATTTTTTGTAATTTAAATAGTTGTATTTACCTATAACCATCGCGTAAGTGTACGTAATAAGCAGTCGAAGTTTTATAGTTATTTGATGAGCGGTACAGCAGCGCGTAAGAGATATACAAACATTCATTTTTTATTTATATAGATACAATAAAGATATAAATTCATTCAGAATAGAATAGCAAGAACATGTTTAACCATATAATTTTTAAAAAATAAGAAATTCATGTTTTAAAATTATTTAAATCGCTAAATAATAATCATATGTAAAATGGAAATAAAGAATTAAAGAATAGGAATGATAAAAAATCGCATATTTTAATAAAAAGGCAATAATTGCTCTGAAAAACTGAATGTCATACATGTATAGAAATAAGATAGTTAATATTGCCTATCCCCAAGAAAAAGATTTTTAAATGTTTTTAATGGATTTGAAGTCAATTGCCTCCGATCTTGGCTATTATTTAGTGGCTTGGTTAAAAAGGAAAGTTAATAAAAATACAAGCATTAATGCGATATCTTTAGTAAGAGTCAAAATTCATTCTAGAAAATTTCATAATCTAATAAGCGTAAATGATGAAGCGACCATATTAAAAGCCAATTCCATCTTAGATGTTTTTGAAAAAAACTGATAAAGAAATATAGCACACTAGACAGGAAAAGGCAAAACAGCAAATAACTTATATTTCTCGCGTAAATCGAGATAAATGTGAAAAATAGTTGAAAAATCTAAAGTCAAAAGTTGATTTGATATATATGGTATCACTAAATGGCTTTGAATATATTAACTTAAAAAATGCAACGAAAATCAAAAGATGGAATGTTATGGAATTAAATATAGCAATATGCCAGCTTTAATATGTTGTTCTTTTAAATTGTTTACCTGAATTTCTTGGGATTTTTGAAAACAAGCTTGAGAGAAATAATAGATAATGGATTTAAGTGCTTGGAATTTTCCCACTTTCTCTTGATGATGATGACGATTAAAATATGCTTTCTGAAATTTCAAGTTATGTGACAGCAATATTTCTAAATCACGTGCTACTAATTCAATATAAAACATCATGTTCTCTCATGACTCGTATATCACAATCAACAGCATTTAAAAATGTAATGGTTCTTTGCTATCTCAAAATCAATCCAATTTTTTTTTCGTAAAGAAACAGTTAATAACAGTTTAAAACAATCACATGACTATCGGAAAAGTATGCTTTGATATTTAGAAAATGCTTTTTTTCATTTAAAATTTTTTCCAGATTCAAAACTTTCTATACGAGCTAGAAAAACTAATTTTTTAAAAGTTATATATAATATACATTTTTATGTATCAGCCTCGCTGTTTCGAGTTTATTTCCATTTTCTTCACTGCGCTTTTTCGGGTGATGACTTCTTATTATCGTGTCTTTTACTGGCCAGAAAGGAGACTTGGGTACATGGTGAAAATTCGCTATAAGTTGTAACACTTTGTTGACGATAAATGGCCAAATGTGACAACCTCCTTTAATATTTCATAATAACCCTAAATACCAAAAACTGATGACTAATAAGGGATAGTTCGCCATTTTTCTGACCGTGCATTTTGAGGTTTCAAAAGGCCCAATTATAGCAAAAATTTACATCCAATTCTTCCAAGATTTAAAAAAAAAACCCTGCAAATTATGTTACTAAACCATCCAAAATGTTTCCCCATTTATATCATCAAGGATTATTTTAGAATTACATTTTAGATATGTCTCCAAAATTAAGTCATAATTTTTTTATAAATTTAAGAAAAAAGTTTTCACTTGCTGATTAAAATTCAGTCAAATACAAAATACTGCTACTATTAAATTTAAAACTGTGAATTCGAAAAGCATATGAATTCACGTCCACGAGAAATCACAGCGAACGAGAATCTTTCATCAACTGCAATTTTACGCTGATGAAACGAACAAACTTTGTAGCTGAATGCGCATTTCTGGTCTGACAGCCTTTTATTCGAAATTTTAATTACAGCTGAGAGCACGGTATTCTATACGAATCGGAAAGTTACTCTGACAGTGGAAATCAGCAGCAAATTTCAAAGAGAGACCGAAATGCTAATTGTGAAATTATTGCTTAGGAATTTCACCAGGGAATGATTTGTTCATTTCAGTCTAGAATGCCGATGGTTTTATGGAGATATCTGCGTTCAAAGCGAAATATTTTCATATGCAGATAATTAAAACAGAAACAAAATTGAAATTGAAATTCATCAAATTTTTGTTTGCTTTGATGATTAGGATTTCTTTATAAAAAGAAAAAAAATAAAATTTTAATGTAACACGATCTTTGGAAAGTTGTTGCTTTGAAAAAAAAATTATTCTTGAATATTAAAATGAAAAAAGGCTTTCGCTGTATTAAAGTTAATAAATGTCTATTACTTCATTCAAATTAAGAAAAAAAATTCTTTGTAACAGACTTTTGTAAATTTCTATTACAATATTCAAATTGGAAAAAAAAATACGTTATACCAAATCATAATAAATGTTTAACATCATTCAAATTAAAAAAAGATTAGATATAATAAGCTTTTATCAATATATGTTACATCATTCAAATAGAAAAAATGAGTTCGTTAGACTAAATTTTTATAAATTTCTATTGCATCATTCAAATTAGAAAAAAAAATAATACGCTATACTAAATTTTTATAAATTTCTATTGCATCATTCAAATTAGAAAAAAAAAAGTTTCCATTGTATTATAGTTTAATAAGTTTCTATCACATCATTCAAATTTTTTTAAATCGTTTTTCTAAACCTCAATAAATTTCCATTGAATCATTCAGAGTTTTTTTTATGTATTTTTATTTTGCTGATATTTCATAGCTTTTATTTCAAAGCTAAAAACATTACATTTTGTTTTTTCTTTAGAGAATTTATTGAGAATACTTAATACTTACTTCAAAATATTATGTATACAAGAAACCAGGTATAAATATTATCGTTTGGTATATAATAGTAAAATTATTTATTTTGAGGATGGAAAATAAATTTAAAAAACTACTTATTATTGGATTGATTACACTGGTTTATTTTAATTCGAATTGAGAGATGTATACAATTTAGTTAATGTATTCAGAGTCAACTTATCAAATATGCTAACTAGGAAACTTAATCAGGAAGCCCTAAAAGTTTTTTAATATTTTGGAATGATTTCCAATTATATTACTTTTATGCTTTCATTTAATTTATACTTTTCATCACGCCAATAGACAAAAACTCATATCATGTATTGAAAACTAATACTTTAATTGATTAAGTAATTTTTACAAAATTTATATTTCGTTTTTAAAATTTATATAATGTAATATAAAATGGCTTCTCATTTTAAAATAATGGAGGTCCTGTTAATATATAGATAAAGCTCACTAGTTTTTAAAAGTTTATTTTAAGCAAAATTCCTGTAAATTAATATTTATATTAAAGGACATCGTAATTAAGCGTTTCATTACATTATCAGAATTTTAAACATAAAACTTCTCACATGAGTAGTAAAAACAATAAAATATCTCACGTGAGAAGTTAGTTACCTGAATTTGGCCCTCAAGACTTCCCATGCCCATTGTATTCCCTCCGAATGCATTTTGAGAAGATATTTATTTGCATTTATTTATGAAATATTTTGTTTTTTCTGAATATCTTTTATGAAAAGTCTTTTAGTCCCTTATCTATTTCCTTTGCTGATTGATTTTTCTTTTGATAATTAAATAAATAATTAAATGGAACTTTTTTCTTTTTCTGAAAATGTGCTACTGTTGTGATTCAATTAAATGTCCTGTCCAAAATCCTTAGACTGCGAAATACGTTACACCATCAATGTATGTTGTATCAAAACATTAGGATTGTATAGTTTGGATCCAATTGGTTGAAAGAAAGATATGCAAAATTCATAATTTTAATTATATTGCGAACCATAAACGCTGTTTGTATAGATTATATCGCAACATCCATAATTATATTCTAATTTGGCCCCAATCAATGAAAAGGAAGATAATCAAAATGCATACTCAACATTGAATTGC